>JAOTQE010022102.1:0-10622 GCA_025631205.1 Nesometra sesokonis | reverse complement strand
TACTTTGATATGAACAAGTTAATTTAAAAATTAATGTTGATTATTTTTTGATCATTTTCAAGTGACAATACATCTTTTAAAAAAAATAGGAAATGATGTTTTTTTTTTGCTCATCAAAACCAAACCGGCAACCACGCCCACCTGGACCTCCCGAGTTGGGACCATGCCTCGCCCCGTCGGGCAAATCTGGCCGCCACCACTGTTGACCCCCCCCCCTTTCATTCCATCCTGGCTGCGCCCCTGAATATAGCTTTATAAAAAAACTATATCAGCAGATTTAATTCTTAATTTTTAGTTCTTATTAAGGTCCCCGTCCTCCCTCCCCACCGTAGCGCCGCCGCATGCAGCACCGCCACTGATTGTAAAATTGATCTGGTCTGTCCCCCTCCCCGCCTTTAACATTTCTGGATCCGCACCTGAGATGTGAAATGTCCTTTAATTAAATTCAAGATTCTCTTATTACTTTCAATTTCAATGCTTTGAATTTCTCTTCTCCAAAATTCATCTCTGACCTCATCCATTTATTGTCCAAACGGTTTGAACTTTCAAAAGCCTCCTTTCCAGTATTCCTGGTCGTCCGTGCGTTGTGTGGTAGACTTCAAACCAAGGCAGGTTGAGGCTGATCTGAAAAACCGAACATATTGATGGATCGAATGTACCTTTCAACGAGTAAAATCACGCAAATTTTTGCCTTTGGCCCCTGGATTTCGTCCGGAGGACCTGGCCCCCAGGCTAAATTGCTCGCTTTGATCGCAAATCTGTTCATCCCCCTTTCCATTCCATCCTGGCTGCGCCCTAGCATTTTCAGAATGTTACAAATCGTTGTGTATCGAACAATTTAAATTGTTCATATTAATGATGCTAATATATGATTGTTTCAACCTTTTAGACTTTTAAAATTACATAAGTAGGGGGAGAATAAACCCCTCTCATCTTTTCATTCCTGTCAGACTTTTCATCACCAAGGAAAGTAAATGGAGGTGTGACATTCAATGTATGTTAAGGTAGGGTATGGTGTATAGTTATTATTTTAGTTGTTCTTGTTTTATCAAGTTAAAAAAAAAATACGCTCTCACTGAACAGGGGCGGATCCAGGATTGCGATTTAGGGGGCTTGAACTTCGATTTCGTTTTGACAAGCAAAAAAAAAACGTCATTCATGGATTTATATTAGTGCATTCCTCATTTACACCCAAAAAGAAAACAATCTTTCGGGTCGATTTTAGGGGGTTTAAGCCTGTTAAGCCCCACCCCCACTTAAATCCGCCCCTGCTGAAAGCTATAAATATTGTCAATACATTTACTTTAAATTGTTTTGGTGAGCAAGAATTGTTATTATTTGTTATGTTAATTTAAACTTTAAAGTGACATTTTTAGTCATATTATATCAGGTTTTTCTTGTTTTATTAAGTGATTTAAAATAAACACTCTCTCGCAGATAAAACATTGTGAATACAGTTCCTCTAAATTGTTTTGGTATGCACACATTCTTGTTATTTGTTTTTTTAACATAAAACCTTAATGTGGAAATTGTATTCATATCATTCCTGTTTAATTAAATGATTAAAATCAAGTCGATCTGACAATAAGACTAATCTTTTTATTGGAAGTGTGCGTTTAAAGTGGTCTAGGCCAGGAGTTGATGAGTGTCACCTGAGCTTTTTCTGCACTGCACACCATCACCTTTATTTAATACAATTTAATACAATTGATTGAAGATTAGAGTGCGGCTGCTGATCTAAAACTATTCAAGCAAGATCGACCAAATAAAGCGATTCTTCATCGAACTTTGTTTTATACTATGTGACACCTGTTATGCAAATTTCACATTTCTGTGATTGCAGAGCGTAGTAGCCTGAGACGCAAAGTCATCGATTTGTGTAACATGAGGCGTTAGTTGTAATTTGCATAATTGTAGATTTAAAAAGAGTATTTATAACGATATTTTATTTCAATTTTAATGTTATTGTTTTACCAGTTGATATTTGCTTCATATCTCAAAGATACTTAAATTTAAGTGACACCCATAAAATGCAGGTTATTATAAAGTTTATATGAAAAGAACAAAACACAAACGGTCACAAACGTGTGTGACCAGACCGACAGACAGACAGACAGAGACGCTTTCCGCCTCTAAAACACTCTCTCGTGGATTGTTCAGTAATTGCGGCACAGTCCGTTCCAAATTGTTTTGCAAGAATTGTTATTATATTTGTTATGTTAACTGAATACAAGTTTAATGTTCGATATTTCAGTCACGTTGATCTTGTTTCATTAAGTGATTTAAAAAATACACCCTCTGGTGGAAACTTATGAAATAGTGAATATAGTTCCTTTAAATTGGTCGCAAAAACAATCTTATTATTGTTTTTTTAACATACAACTTTAAAGTGACATTTTATTCAGGCTGACCTTCTTTTAGTAAGTGATTTAAAAAAACACTCTCTTCAGGAAAGTGCAGAAATTGCGGCGCAGTCTCTTAAATTGTTTTTGGTGGGCAAGAATTATTATTACAGTATATTTGTTATGTTAAATTAATACAACTTTAAACTGACACTAGGTTAGTTACGTTGTTCTTGCTTTATTAAAGCGATTTATAGAAAATGCCCTCTCTCGCGGAAACATTGTGCATACAGTTCCTTTAAATTGTTTTGGTGGGAACAATTTTTTATTACCCTCGACCCACTGAAGTGGGGAGAGGGTATTGCAATGAGCTCCGTCTGTCTGTCTGCCAGTCTGTCGATCTTGTCACGCAACTTTGTGACTATTTACGTTTTGATCTTTCCATATATAATTTCTGATAACTAGCATTGTATGGGTGTCACTTCAAATATCTACGAGATATAAAACAAATCATCAACTGGTAATACTGTACATTAATATTAAATTTGAATTAAAATATCGTTATAAATACATTTTTAAAGGCTTACTTCCTTATTAAATCTGTATACAATATATTATTTTTAGACGCGGAAAGCGTATCTACAAACAGCTTTTCAAAAATGTCTGTCTGTCGGTCTGTCGGTCTTGTCACGCACGTTCGTGACTATTTTCATTTTGTTCTTTCCATATATAATTTCTAATAACCAGCATTGTATGGGTGTCACTTGTAAATGCTTACTTCGCTGTTAAAACTGTATACAATATTATTTTTAATTGTATGATGCAAATTGCGAATAACGCCTCAGGCTACTACGCTCGGCGACTTTCGCCTCAGGCGTAGTCGCAGAAATGTGATTGCATAGCAGGTGTTGTTAACGCTATAAAAGTAAGCTCGACGCACAATCACTTCATACGGTCGCTGATCCTGCTTGTATAGGTTGTGATCAGTAGCTGCACTTCAATCGACTTGTATATACGAGGCGTTTGGAGAATAGGGCTATTAGCCCGGTTTTGCTGGCTAGTGTAAGAACAGTTGGTGAGTGATACTGATCGAGACTGCCGTACTGTTGCTTATGCTTAATCACTTTAAATGTAGTTTAAATGTATTTCACACTTCAAATAATAATATTAGTCTAATTCTTGAACGCATGTACGGTATTAACGATTAACTTTCTTTTATCTATACTCTGTGCAGCTTTCCGCGTCTTATTGTCGAATCGACTTGTTTGTTTCTGGAGCTATACAAGGCCTCAGGCGTATTCGCAGAAATTTGGAATTTGCATAGCAGATGATGTTAACAGTATAAAAGCAAGCAATATACAGAACCGATTCATTCAGCCCGGTTTTGTTGGCTATTAAATAAAAGTGATGACGAGCAGCGCACGATCAGTTGGTGACACTGACCAGTCCAATAGTTTTTGAGATTTATGGATGCAAGTAGACACACAGATAGACGGAGCTCATTGCAATGCCCTCTCACCACTACAATGGGGCGAGGGTAAAAACAAAACCCGGTCTAAGTTCTGAATTATTACTCTTAGCCTTTATAAAACGTAAATTTAATTTCATTATGATGTAATGCTATACAGGTGAGAGTACATAAATGAGTGTGGTGGTGTGAAATAGAACAATCACTGACAAATATTGAACAAAAAGAAACAAATGTTACAATTAAAAATGACCATTTGGAGTACCTTGAAAGTTAGTAAATTAAATTAAACATGTTTTTTTTAATCTTATATAGGGCTATTACTTGCTTAACATAAGGTTTACATCATAATGCTATCAACGTAATTACTCTGAAATGAAATGATAAGATGTTTTATATTATATTGACACGATTAATATAACTTAATTATATTTTTTTTCATTGAAGCAATATACTTCCAGGGCCGCGATCCACAGCGGCCTACAGCTCAGTCCATACTCTAATTTTTTGACGATGATGACATCACATCAACACCATACATGGACAAATCATTACCATATATGGGTATATCAAAGTTTTTTGTCAAAGTTTGATAGTCTGGATTGAGCTTTTAGGCTGTAAATACTTTGGATCAAAAACGCCACCAACGGTTAAGGAAGTTGGCAAACTTTCGAATTTGTCGTCTGTATTTTTTAAGTCAAACAGCTGAAATGAATCAACTGGAATAGGTAGGAGGGAAAACTTGTTTATCCAGGACTTGTCGTTCGTTAGTGAGCAGTAGCTGTTACATAAGGAAAACTATTAGCGTCCTAAGTTTATAGCATAAACACATTCGACAATGAAAGCGTCTTTTTGCAAAGCCTCACGAAGAATGTGGAAATACACATTAATTGTCTCGTTGATTAATATTTTCAGCTTCATTTTGGTATCGTCAAAACAATGTGGGTAAGTAGACGGTTTCCCGTACATTTTTCTTTTTTTTTGTTTGGTATAATATATAAGGAATGATGGTAAATTAGAATGATGATGACGATGATGATGATGATGATGATGAGAATGATGATGATGATGATGATGATGATGATGAGAATGATGATGGTGATGATGATGATGAGTACGATGATGATGATGATGATGATGATGGTGATGGTGATGGTGATGATGATGGTGATGATGATGATGATGATGACGATGATAATGTGTTGGTGGTGATGATAATGATGATGATGATGATGATAAGATCATAAGATGACGATGATGGTGATGATGACGTCGATGATGATGACGATGACGATGATGATGGTGGTGATGATGATGATGATGATGATGATGAGAATGATGAATTAGTTTGTCCGACATTACGTCAAGATCATTATGATCACTATCATGATCATAATCATGATGATGATGATGATGATGGTGATGATGATGATGATGATGATGATGACGACGACGACGATGACCATGATGATGATGATGTTGATGTGAAGACGTAATACAATTTTAACGTGGTACATTTAATTTTACAATCATGATTTCAAACATACGTTTTAGGAGCATGTCATGTGACTGGAATGGTAGCGAACAAGAATGTTACATGTTCTTCACCTTCAGAGGCACTTGGTACTATCAATCTAAATACGGGGTTCGTCAAGGTTTAGGTAATATCCGTTGATTAACCTAAATAAGTATATTTTATTGTGTTTTAATTACATAATTATTACAGTAATGTTGCTCAAAATTACAAACTACCATCGGTATTAAATTAACGCTGATGGTCCTCATTCCTTGTGCTTTTTATGCTTTGCCATATTGTACTAATCTTTCCACGGTTTCATCCAGATAAATTGTTTACTTCCTTCTTCTTTTTCTCCTTCCTGTCTACCACTCAAATCTTTCTGTCAACCTTTTCTCTTCACATCTTTTAGCACAATATTAATAATATAATTACAGTAAATGGGTTTGCTTTGTGAACAGGCGACTTCACTTGGAAGTATACACAATGGAAGTAGAGTGGTATTCAGGGGTGGATTTAAAGGGAGGGTGGTTTTAACAGGGCTAGGCACCCCCTCCCCCCGTCTAACGGAAATAGACATGACAACCTGTATATCGGGTTTAATGAATGGCTACCAGTTGTGGTGTTGTTGTTTTTGTTGTTGTTGTTATTGGTGGTGGTGGTTGTGGTGGTGGTTGTGTGGTGGTGGTGGTGGTGGTGATGGTGGTGATGGTAGTGGTCAACGACGGCGGTGATGTTTGTGATACAGTAGTAGTGTAATTATCAATGGTTGTGTTTGTGAACGACATCATCTATCTTTGTATTAAAATTCAACCAATGTTGTTCTCTTCTGTCTCTCCGACTTCAAAGATTGACGACGATTATAACGACGACGACGACGCCGTTGAGAACGAGCGACAGCGATAATAATTTAGATCCATAATCTAAAAATGAAACATTTTCGATTTGAGATCAAGTTCAAATCCATCTCGACTAATTTCTCAAAAGATTACATGACGTGCGTTACGACAAAATCGATAAATTTGCGGTCAATTAACAAAATTAATATTTCCAGTATAAATTTTACTTCCTCTGCTTTATCGTGATAACATTCCAAGGTTGGATAATACCCATGTTGTACTTCGACAGTCTCTAAAATTCTACTGTGTTAAGGGCTAGTTAAAAACACAGATAATTGCCTAATTAAAAGTCATCTGTTTTTATTAGTAATTATTTAATTAATAAAAATAATAATTTTGTGGTAACGATTGGCAGATTATGTGTCATCTGAAGTTGTGTGTCACCCAATATGTTTTTGTGCCGAGACACAAACACTGTGGTGTTTCTTTAATTAGTTTAAGAGATCAAAATGCAGTACCAATCTAAATATGTGAGGTCTCACCCCAGAATGAGTCTTATGGTAGAAATATACAAAATTGAGTTATCAGTACCTTGTAATAGAGTATAATATAAGCATTAATCTACACTTTAAATGATGTAGATCCAAAGATATGAGTATTTGAAACAAACGTACCATAGTAGGCCTACTCATACGGTATAATTGATTAAAACTAAATTTCTCAAAAAATTGACTTTAGAACTATTTTGGTGATTATCTCAATTTGATCTCACCTACGTTGCTACGCATTTGTGGGGAGACCTCACATTAATTTCTCTGCAATTACTGCAGTACTAATCCAGTGCTGTTATTTTTTCTTTGCTGACTGCAAAAATCAGTAAGTTGCTTTCATCGATTGCAGGGACGGATTTAAGCTTGGGGGTCCGAACCGGGTCCGGCATCGTTTGGAAAGTAAACTACAGTATATCAATAGCATTGTCTACAAACCAGGGAACAGGACAAACAATATTTAGCAATCAAAGACATTTCCAAAAGTCTGCATCCACCCCAGAATTGCACTGTTGTATCTGAATCACTGCAATAACTGCATCAGGGTTGTTTTGACTTTGTCCCTTAAGTGACACTCACCGAAAACTATATAACTATGATTTATATATAGATACTGTATTATACGCATCTCTGCTTTTGAGACTCAAATGGCTTAACAATAATAAATAAGTAATTATTTCTTTCGGTCGGGTTTATATTCAGTAGAACCCCATTCCCTGTCTTTTTTAAACGTTATTTGATTTTATTCTAGTCTAATTTGAATTATCTTTATGATTTTCTATTGTTTTGCTATTTTTATGTATTTTGCGAACATGTTATGAAAGTTTAAAAAAACCACCCAGATTTCAAAATTCTGGGTCGGTCAGGCATGGGAACAAAGCATTTGTTACGTATTATTATGGGCACTATTATTTCCCCGTCAATTATACATGGGATTGAATCTTACATTTGTAGTGTACAGCCATATCTACTAATGAAGGTACTTGCTTTAGCATCCCAGGTGCCAATTTATAGCATGTGTTTGCGGCTTGCACCTTTCAACAATCTTCCTGTTTCGTATAATGAACACTGCGGCTTGGCTTGTGCCAATTAACGATCTTACTGTGAGTACCATCCAGAGAAAGTCACTCGACTTCTCATGGGGGTACACACAAACAAAAAGGAAGATGTTTAACTACTTTTAAGTAGATTTAAAAATCGTCCCTGGATCAGCTTAAATGTTTACGCAACTTTGTGGTGAATTTGCATGGGCGGATCCACGATCCAGCGAAAGGGTGGGGCCTTTGCAGATTCATTAACAAGAGTTTGGTGATAACCGGGGGATTGCCGTATGCGGTCCCCACCCCTAAATCCTCACTGATTGTAGAGGGTAAGCTGATGGAAAGTCATTAACTCTACCTGTCGCTATCAACTTATGGTATTGAAACGGCCGCCGTCTGTCTGTCTGTCTGTCTGTCTGAGTAATTGTCTGACTTCACTAGTATTTGTTAAATTATAGTTGTACTAGCAACTGAGTGATTGTCTGAATGCACCCCACAATATCTAAAAGATTATTGGTCCGGTTCAAACTGTCAGGCGACAATGACGGGATCAACCATGACTCGGCTCTCTATTAGGATACCGTAAATACCAGGGAACAGTTAACTGTTCCCTGGTAAATACCAACATTGATAGAAAAAGCTATAGATTCTTGGTACGGGAACCTCCCCACCAATCACCGTCCCCTTCCTCAAATCTTCGGCAATGGGTATAGAGACATCCGGACTACACGTGGTCTAATATCACATATCGTGTAACTATAAACAGTTTACTAAAAACTCACATTTCTAAGAAAATATTGAGGGTTCTAGAATATTCACAGTATGCGATTTTATTTACAAAACGAGAAACAGGGAAAAACAAAATTGGCTGGGAGACTGTCCGAAAAAACGCGGGAGTCTCCCTGTCAAAAGGAATTGTTGGCCGAAGACGTACATAAAAATCCAATATGTGCAACATTTTCATAGTATTTTTTTACTTTCACATTTATACGGCAATCTTACTTTATGAATTGTTTCCGGTATTTGCTGCTGGGAAATCTGGGAATTATTTGATGCCAATGGTCGTTTCATTCAACAGGAAGTTGAATTCGAAAAATAAAATATTATAAAATTCGTTTTTTATGTATTGAGAAGAGCTTCTGGAAATCCTTTCCAGATTGCTTTAAAGTACTCTTTCATGACTCATGCTAAAATTGAATTAAAAAAACTACATAGACAGGTTTTAAAGCGAGTAACAGAATAGTTAAATAATAATGTCGACGTCCTTTTAATTTTAAAAATGCGAATTGTTAACAGCACTTACGTTTTTAAAAAAAATTGAAAGTTATGGTTAAATAAGACAAATTTTTATAATTTTATTGAGAAAATTGCTCTAATTTTAAATTATTTCGTTATTTATGAATTTTCTACATACTGGTTCATTTAGGCATAGGCCTATGTTTCGACAAAGAAAGACATTGTCTTTAGCTGTTAATTTACCGCTGTTTTTTATATTTGTGGATTGGCGGCTTAATAAAGTCGGAGAGTGTCCGGAATAGAATGGTGTAACGATGTAGCATAGCTTCACAAGTTTAGAATTAAATCGTTTATGTCTATATATGGTAATAATGACCATATATAGGCATATCGAAGTTTTATGTCAAAGACATTTTGGATATTGAGTTTTTGGTAAGTTGATGAATTTTCTTCACTGGGCAACTCTCACTTATAACAAAATACAAATATTTTTTTAAGTTGAAATGTATTTAGTTAATTAGTATTTTTGTTTTTAGTTAGGCATAGAAAAAAAATTTAAGTAAATTACATCTCACCGAAGATACGAATTTATCAAGATTCTCTTGATCTTTATTTGATTTGGAGAAAACCTGCAATGTAATTATTGTTAAATTATGCCCTCGAATTATGGTTGGACTAGTGAAATAATGGGCCTCATTATCACTATGTTACCATTAAATAACAAGTCAGGAAACATTGTTACATTTTGGGCATGTCATGAAAAAAAAACACCGGGTTTTCGCACAGAATATACAACAGGAAATCATATAGTTATCAAATACAAAGTAAATGTGTGTGCATTTTGTTCCATAACTATGGTTATAAATGCCCGATTTTGATACTGGACCACTCATTTTAAAGCTTAGGCCTACAACAAATGTGTTTTCGGTACTCTATTTTTAAGTTTACGACAACTTGGTGATTATCCATGCTTTGCCCCATTTTGTTCGCATATTTTTGATTGAAACCACCTACAAGGTTCCAAAACTAAAAAGGTCCACCCACACAGTACTTAAACCTATGAGTCAGGAAACATTGTCACATTTTAATGGGAACCTTCAAAAGACGGACGTATATACCACCCACTCCTTAATGAAAAACTTCAGGAAACAATATTACATTTTAATTACAGTATTTGCTTTAAATCGTACAAAGATAGTTTATACTTGCTCCACCCACATCCGTTAATTGAACAAATCGGGAAACAATTTTATATTTAAATTATTGGACCGCTTTCACAGGGTTTTAAATGTGTAGCCTACTACTAAAAAAAAGTCCGCCCACATAATTAAAATGGGATATACGCTAAAATAACGTTGCTATATTTGCAATCGGTGGAACCATATGCACAGAGCTCAAACATAACCCTCAAAAACTTCAAAATTTATAGTGCTGCTGTTTATTTAAATCAGTGGTATAAAGATTAGTGTGCTTATAATGAAGGCAATATTGAATAAATATTGACTGCAATGAGTTTTTAATGAATGAAGCATTCTGAATTTACTAAATACTCATCAAATGCAATATCTTTCAATAAAAACGAACGCAATAATTACGGGGATCCAGGATTGTGGTTCAGGGTGGGTGGGGTAGG
>JAOTQE010022091.1:0-10622 GCA_025631205.1 Nesometra sesokonis | reverse complement strand
TATATAAAATAGCGCCCTCTATTTATATTTATACCCACGAATCCAGATGTAAACAAGGTCGCTAATTCGGTGTATTAATTCCAATTTAAATATAAAAGAGTGCAGCTAGTGAAAAAAAGATCTATGAATGTATTCCAATGGTGTTGAATGAGTTACCAATGAAGAAGTGCAAATAAATAAACTTTAAAATTGTCCTTTCGAATCTCCTTTAACACAGAGAAGTGAAAAAAGCGCCCTCTATTTATAAACGTACCCACAAAACCGGATGTAAGCAAGGTCACTAATTCAGTGTATTGGTTCACCACATTATTTCATTACTGCTAGCAACACAGGGCTCCACCTATTGTTAGGTCCGCACGAAGCGGACTTTAGGTTCTCACTTCTTGTTGTTGGTGTTGTTGCAACCATAACTTTAAAAGCGTGCAGTGTAGCCAGTTTTGAACGGACACGCTTGAAATTTTGTACACATAAATTAAACCCTATTCCCAACAAACGTTCATCGCCCTTTTTTAAGTTACACCCCAGGGTGTCCCCTACACCCACAAAACCAAAAACGCATTTCGTCAAGAAGTGTAAAATAAGGTTAATTTCAACAAGCGCATGAGTAGCTTGGTTGGTTTAACATGACCGTTCTACAAAAGCGAAGGTCATGGGATCAATTCCCACCACGGTAGGCTCTGGCTATTGTACTTTTTTTTAAATTTTTGTTCGGATGAAAATTCAAATTATTAAAAATTATTTATCTTAATTTGCTCTTTCAAACATTTTTCCTGCAAAATCTACTACCTTGAAATAATAATGCTATAGTAATTAATAATTGAAAATGCCTTTACTTCCCGAAATCGCTTTGGATGCGCGGACATGGTGAGCGGTCGCTCTTGTTGTGATGTAACAGATAGCACTCTCTATGTAAAATTAAGAAAAGGTTATTTGCCAAATTTTATGTGACCTGCATCCACATCTATGGTGTTCATGATTGTATTTTAGATGTCTTTTCTTGCACAATATCACACTTTCCAGTGTTTTTAGGCGATTTTAATTTTATTGTGCTTTATGTTAATAATTGTTTTTTATGTATGAGAAAAAAAATATACATGATTTTGTCTATAATGTGTGAGAATAGACCGAATTAGTGATGGACTGTGACGTCACGAAAACTCGCCTTCGTGGGTACGAGAACCAAAACAAACTGTAAAGTCCTATCTCATAACGTAGGGCAAGTGCGAATGTTACCCAAACATTTCGTTGAAATACACATTGAATTTAGCAAGCATGATCATTTTTAAAGCATTAGTAAACTTAGTCTTAGATTAAGTAGAACACAGTCGATGTGGTTTTAATTTACTGTACATTTAATAGGAAATATACGTAATTCAAGCTAGTCGAAAAATTGGATCTCCGTTGATCCACTCAGGAGAGCTAAGCTGTTATGTGCACTAGCAGATCAGCACCATCTGCATGGTTCGGGCCTAAACCATCCATTGTTCTCAGCAAATTTGACAGGTTTAACCTATTCCAATTTAAAAAAAACTAAACGTAGCTAGTGTTAAAAAGGATTTATAAATGTATCTCAACGGTTTGGAATGAGTTACCAACGAAGAAATACAAATACATAAACTTTAAATTTGTCCTTTCTTAGCTCATTTCACACAGCGAAGTATAGAAAATAGCGCCCTCTATTTATATTTATACCCACGAATCCAGATGTAAACAAGGTCGCTAATTTGGTGTATTCAATTCTTCTGAGAAAAATGATATTTTCTTTGAAAAAATGCAGAACAGAATATTATAAACATTCTTTTAAATTCAAACTGTGCAAGTCTTTCAGTACATTAAATTATCAAATTAAATCTTCAAATACTTTAAATAACTTTAAAACTAACTTTAAGGCAGCATCATTAGTTGTGCAGAACAGAATATTATAAACATTCTTTTAAATTCAAACTGTGCAAGTCTTTTCAATACATTAAATGATCAAATAAAATCTTCAAATAATTTGAATAACTTAAAAATTAATTTTAAGGCATAATTAGTTTAACGTTTACTAATTATTTTTGTATGGACATGCATAGTATTCATCAATATGTACTTCAATCAATTGTATTTTCAGCATTTCATTTGTATTTTTTGTTTCATCCAGGGCCCCCAAGGGAGACCAGTCTTCTGACTGATTGGGCCACATGGTTAAATATTGTGAATAAATAAGTAAATAAGAAAATAAACAAATAAGTAAATAAGTATGTAGACAAACAGACAGACAGACAGACAGACTGATAGATAAATAAATAAATGCAACTTTAAGAATAGGTGTCCATGTGTGACTTTCAATTTGCATTATGCATTACATGAATAATAACATGTAACAATGAGTAGTCAATTGTTGATTGTCAAATAATGTAAATTAATTAATTTTTACTTTTACTTTCATTATTAAACAACATACTAGTAATTGTTACATGATGGTACTTTTATAATAAAGAACTAAATAATTAATCCATGATGACAAACATCACATAAATGATAAATAATAATGATAAACAACAATGGTTATGTCAATTCATTGTATAGTCGCCAGAATTTTTATGCCTTTATCGCCTTCCCTTGTCAAAACTTCATCAAATTCATTTTCGTTTTTACGCATTATACTACCTATATCAGTTTCATCAACACTTGAAATAAATCATAACTAATAAAAAATAATTTGATTAATTACCATTCAATCACCAGGATTTGTTTTCATGCAGGTTTAAATTTGCTGTAAATTACAACAACATTATATGCATTTCCAAAGGAAAAAACTTGGAATAAACCTCTCCTGGTGAAGGCACGAAACTCAGGGATTTTTTCCTGTCTGAAAATTTGATAAAATATCACAAACGTTTGTACTTTTGTAACTTCCCTTGATAAATGTTTATTAATTGCAATTGAAGCGCAGTCTACAAAGGTGGATTAGAACATATTAAACTACATGCTATAAAAGTTTTTTCAAAGGAAAGGATTGTGAGTAAACTGCTATCTAAGAAAGAGCTTTTGTTAAGTGTATATGGATGAATATTTAAAACAAAGCTTCATACTTTCATAACATTCCCTCGATACAATGGGATAATTTATGAGAGCTAAAATATCAAGAATTGAAGTTTCAGCCTCAACTGGGAGATTCAAAGTGGAAATTAAGGATAAAACAGAAGTGATATTTTACTTTGAGACAAAAGAGAGCTAAATTACTACCTGAAAAGTACCTATGAATTGCAAATACAGTAGCCAGTATCATTGCATTAGCTTTTATAGAGTCAGTTAAAACATAACATCATCAAAGACAGTTAATTAAACAGTATTCAAGAAAGAACTAATGTTATAATTCCATGTAGCATAGCTCTCTCAACAGACAGCGAGATGTTGCAGGTTCGAATCCCGTCGGATGCATTTTTATCACACAATATGACGGAGGCATTTTTAGCCTTAATTTATAGGACTATGTCTGTTAACACCTATATACATGGCATTATGACACCAGGCTTTTCTTGAACACTGTATTTACCGTAACTTTCTTTGATGGTTTATTTTATGATTTATTATTGTTAACAGCTACTTTGATTTGTATTATATGTATAGTTAAAAAATAGTTGGTTTAATAAAGTAGAAGTGCATTAAATCCAATTAGTGTCATTTTTTAAACTTTCTTACCTTCACTGTCTACATTGGTCAGTAGACTGTTTGTTGAGCAAGTATCCTTGAATTCACTCCAGGTTATTAGGTGTTTATAGTTCTGAACAACTTGTACCGTGGTATCTAACGTTAACAACAAAATTCATCAAGTGGATAGAAAATAAAATTAAGAACAGCTTAAATAACAAAATAACAATACCTTCCTCTGTGTTATATCAACATCATCTTTTTGTAATTTTCTTCGTAATTTCTGACTTTTTAGTTTGGAATGCCTATAACAAAGAAACCCTGTTAAATAAAAACTATGGTCAATTGAATTGTAATGGGTTTTTATGGGTGTTTTAATTTGTTATATTGGATCCATTGTGAATTGTGAAACTACCATTATATATTTAATTAGATACAACAGATTAAAGTAGGTTTACTTACAAGAAAATGTCTGTACAATTTTAAAATTAACAATTCTTTAATTTATTTCATACAAAATAACATCTCTCAATGGAATATTTGTAGTCTTGGTTGAAGACAGTGATTCAGCTTTAATTCATGGAAAGACAATTATCAGGCACCAAATGCGTTTCATAGTAGGTAGATTGTCATACCTGTACTGATGTTTAGATCACCGTCTTGGCAAACATGACAATTTCACATGATTTCTCATCAAATTTTTAAGGGCATGTAATTATCTGGTTGCCTAGTTTTAGTGGCATGTGATTGATTAACCTAATTGAAAATAGTTGAATCAGGGAGGTATAAAATATGAATACATGTTAGACAATTCCCAATAGATTGACTGTGGCCTTATCCACTACCGATCCAATTCTCTGCCAAAAAATCACATTATATAGTTAGTGGTCTAGTAGCTCTTTCATCATTGTAATTCAACGGTAGGTCTACAATATAATCTACTTACACCTGAGAAAAATTTTCAGGCTTACAACTATCAGTGAAAACTAGGCCCTAATTATAAGTTAAGACTAATTTTATATTTCAGGCTCTCAGAGCATCATTCGCTGTCTGAAAATGATAACATTTGATTGGTTGAATCACTGGCCTAATTAGCCAAATACGGCATGTTAATTATAATGTCATGTTGCCAGGCGCAATCGATTCTCAACTTGGTTTAACTAACTACCTTACAAGTCTGTATTTCACGACAAACATATTGACAAAATTTAAAATCATACACTGGTGGCGCACTTCATTAAACACTTGAAATATCAAATAACCTTGTGGCAAGTCTAGGATATTACCTGAATTAGGTGTTCATCAATATTACCCATTTTTTTTTCATTTTTTACTTCACGTTGAATTAATTCTTTATGGTGGACATGCTATTTTTCTGTAGAGTATCTCCAACAGTGTTCATCCATTGTTTTCTTGGTCTATCCATAACGGGCTTCAACCAAGGAGTTACTATAACAACTCCTTGCTTAAGCTTAGCTTGCATTGCCAAGGTTTAATTAATTAATATATTTATTAATTTTTAATTTATTGATGAAGATTCAAGTAGTACTATAAAAACAATTATTTTACATTGTAAGCTTAATTTTCCACTTTTTGTTGATTTGTTTTTATACAAATTTTTAAATGTAAAAATTAAATGTAAGTTCAGTTGACATTTTCCATATCCTCTCTCCCCTAAGAAAACATAAATGTATGTTTGTTTGCTCTTTTAGTAAATTTCTGTTTTAATAATTAACAAGATATAATATAGCTTCTTAAACAAATTGACAGTATTTTTATTTTTTTTTCAAAACAGCTGCCTATTAAACTCCCATGTGGTTGATTTTTTCTAAGCATAATCCCGCAGTAGTTAACCTAATCAAAATACATGTAAATTCATATGTCATACTTTTAATAAAAACACCTGTAATGATTTCTCTTTAGGTCAGTATGGACAGGTCCTCAATACCTTTTAGACAGTAACTTGGCTGCAGAGGCTGACCTGGGAATAAATGATACACCTTAACAGTTATGTAATTTGTTGACCTCACATATAACCATTAATGATGTTATAATTTTATTTTAAATAATTTTCCATTAATGTACACAGAATCTTTTAGACAAAATTTTAAAAACAAGTTGATCCGACAATCAGACGCGGAAAGCTGCGCGCAGTAGCTGTAGCTGGTCAGTGCCACCAACTGCACGCCATCACTTTCATTTAGCCAACAAAACCGGGCTAGTATTCTTATTCTACAACCGCCTACAGAAGATTAGCGTACGGCTACTGGTTCAACTATACAAGCAAGACGAGTGATCAAATGTATTTTGTTCTGTATTGTGCTTGCTTTTATACTATTAACATCATCTGCTATGCAAATATCAAATTTCTGTGACTTCGCCTGAGGCGAAAGTCAACAAGTGTAGTAGCCTGAGGCGTTATTCGCAATTTGTATAACTCCAGAAACAAAAAATAATATATTGTATACAGTTTTAATAAGGAAGTAAGCATTTAAAAGTGTATTTATAACGATAGTTTAATTCAATTTTAATGTTAATGGATTATCAGTTGATAATTAATTAATTGTTTCGTAGCTCGTAGATATTTAAAGTGAACGCAAATAGCCACAAACATGCGTGACAAGACCGACAGACGGACAGACCGACAGACAGACGGACATTTTTAAAAAGCTGTTTATAGAGACGCTTTCCGCGTCTAAAAATGATCCCCAAATATTGACCACAATAACTTTCAGAAAGTAACTCTTGCTTCATTGGTTGACTTGGAAATACTTAATAAAGTCATCATCATATTGGTTCCATAATAAAGGTTCCACTAAGTAACATGCAATACTAAAACCAAGTCAAAGTATGAAGTTGTATTTCTTTAAGTACTGGGGGTATGTTCAGTTATATACATTGTTCTCTCAAAGAGCCCAGTACATTCTTCTGTCTATGACATGGGATGTGCGGACCAGCAACCCCCTACTCCGACGTCTCAATTATTAATTACACACAAGCCATTTTATGTACACTGGACCTACACTTATAGTCCTTATCTGTGAAGATGTGATTCACCACCAGACCCATGTTCGAGCGGGCCTTACCATGCTATTACTGCATTTTGCTGTTTCAAGATTCTCCTGCCTTAACCAATTGGCCATACAACTTGTGCATTTTATTAACCTTAGGGGAAAATTCACATTACAGTACTTTATTCATCCAAAAGTTGATTGTTAAAACCATTAAATTAAAAACTGATCCCTTATGAGAGGTTTCATTGTAGTAACACACTAGTACTATGAATACAAACCTGAAACAAAGTTATGAACCAACACTATCTGCTATGCCTGATATTGACTAGATAGCACTCACAGTCCATAGAGATTATTCACATTACTTTAAACCCATGGTCTTAAAGCTGATCATTAAAACCATCATATTATAAATTGGTCCCTTATGGGAGGTTTCATTGTAGTAATAAAGTAGTATTATGAATACAAACCTGAAACATAGTTATGAACCAACACTATCTGCTATGCCTGATATTGATAATGACAAGATAGTACTCACAGCCCTTCGAGATGGTTCACATTATTTATGGTCCCAAAGCTGATCATTAAAACTATCATATTATAAATTGGTCCCTTATGGGAGGTTTCATTGTAGTAACACAGTAGTATTACGAATACAAACCTGAAACAAAGTTATAAACCAACACTATTATATACAGTATCTGCTATGCTATGACAAGATAGTACTCATCATAGTCCTTTGGGATATTTCATGTTTCTTTATTGCTCCCTAAAGGAATCCTGATGGATAAAATCATTTCATACCTTGAACATCATGTTTGTTATTTCCTGAATGTTGTTAGCAGCCAAGATGCTTCTAGTTTATCAAAGGTGGAAACGATTATGCTGTGAAAACAAAGATTTATTGTTTAATATGGTCAATATTGCCTAAATTATTTGCAGGTTGATTCATTGGAATAGGAAATGAACTATCATACATCAATACTGAAGAATAGTGTACTTGTCTCTCTTGAACTTAAAATTGTAGTACTTACTGTATTTATGACTACAGCGACTTATACACCATTCAGACTAGCATTGCAATTGCGATTGGTTGTAGCAATTGTGACAATCAATCGCATCAGATCGCAAAGTAAAATCGTGTGTGAATGAATGCTCACCAATATTAGATGCCTACCTGCCAACATTTGTACTCTCGAAAGCAGTAGGCCGTCTCGCCGTCGCCAAGCTGGTCGAACGCAAACGCACCAGCGCCCTCGTCTTACCGCTTTTTACTTTGAGGATTACATTTCGCCCCAATTTCCGTTAATTGTGGAATTTAGACTCAAAATTCTTACTTTTAGAGCCAATTCACTACATATTTTTGTGTTTTTTTATGCCTTTCACAGTTTTCATTGTGTACATTTTTATTTTGGTATTAAATTTCAAAAAGCGGTAGGATTTCCATGCAAAAGCTGTAGGCGGTAGAAATGTCCAAAAAGCGGTAGCCTACCACCAAAATCGGTAGGGTTGGCAGGTATGTAGTTGATGTGTAATTGATATAGCAATTGTTATCCATTGCGATTAGGTGCAACAGTCTTTATTACTCCCGATTACCATGGAATCGGTTTACAACGAATCACAACGGATTCCACAGACACTGCTTGGCTGAGGTCAATCAGCATGAGCCAATCAGTACCGATGTATTGTTGGCATGCTTAGATAGTGAAACGGGAGTAATTGAACACTCTCGAAAGCGGTAAGCAGTCTCGCAGTGGGCGAGTTGACTGATCGCCAATCCACCAGTCACAATACTAGTTTACTACAGGCATAAACATTAAAATGTTTAATTTTGCCGCAGAAAGACTGAGGGTACCAGGGGGTTGAGTTTGGGAGGTGATGATCCCCTATAGAAAAAATTGTGAAAATAATAATCCTTTAGATGGTCACACACAGCATCTTGGAGTACACATTCATAACATCTTGGGTAAGCATGTCATACATAATTAATCGCTACGTCTATATTAAAATAATTTTGGGTTTAACATCTCAATGTAGAGGAACATCCCCCACTCACAAATTTGTGGAGTGGGGAAAGGGACATTTTCTCCTACATCACCTACATCCACCAAATTGGAGTGGTTTTGTAACCTGTTGGTCAACATAGAATCCTTTTCCGAGTCTTATGGCCCATAGGACTGGGGCGTACTTCCAGTTTCAGTAGCGTGAAGTGGATGAGAGTGTGATAGTCCCCCTGGATGGGACGCTAGTCCATCACAGGTTACTTTCCAGCAATTTTTGCCGGTACCCATGAACAGCTCTGGGTAGGCTGAAGCAATGCGAGCAAAGTGCATTGCCAGGTGTACAAGCAAGTGGCTTGAGTTAATCTCGAATGCCCAACCTTTCAATTGGGATTCTGAACCGCAACCGTTACACCAACTACTCCCACAGATGGTTAACATATCTGCCTGCAAATACAGAGATGCCTGGTGCAAACCTGGCTGTGCACTATACCTGCCAACTTATCTTGATGGCAATGCATGAGACTTTCCCCATCACCAAAGCTGAGCTATATTTGCCTGATTTTGATCTGACAAGCAGGGAGTCGTTTTTACCCTGTTTTACTCTATACTGACTCATGCGTGAGAAAAACTGCTTACAGGATTGTCTGAACATGGGAATTCTGGAAATATGTGAGAATATTTTGTGTGCATGAGATGTCCAAAATAGGTCAGTGGTAGGTGTGAGATGCATTATGCGTGAGTGTGGCATCTAGGTTCTTTGCCATAACAGCGCCACTTCCTAAGCCTTATAATAGTCATGTTCATACAGAATTTTACAGTGCGTATCTACTGTGACTTCCTTTAGAATGTTAATTAAAAAGCGTTCACATAAAAAAAACAAGATCATGATAATAATATGCTAATTACCTGCCTTGGTTATAATTTTGATTGACTTTGATGGCAGCTGAGGTTAAATAACAATAAAAATCAGTGACTGGGCGGAAACCTTTACACAGCCTACTTAATATATTGTCCTTGATTGGTTGAATTATTTTATGAATTAATTTATCACGATAAACTTCCCAAAATCCTGATGATTATCATGCTCAAGAAGAGCACGTTAGCAAGGATTAACATGCTAAAGAAGATCATGATAATAGCTTCCTGGCGGGTTCACATAGAACATCATGATAATGAATATCATGATAAACTCTGAGTGTGAACCCAGCTAATGAAACTTGGCTTAAAAATGAATACGTAGTTTTCATCCTGTAAGTTCTATAAATCTCACTGCTGGATGTGAAATGAAGTTAAAAGAAATCAATCAATGAAACTGCTAAAAGACAGAGGTAGGCCTGAAAGTTTTATTTAAAAAAAACACTACTCCAGTGAATTCACAATTTGCCTAAACTCACCTACAACCTGTTAAACCTATCCCATCTACAGAGCTTAACGAAACCAAGCTCGAGTAAAGTGCTGAAATTATGAGACAGGTGTCAGAAGAGGCAATAGCGAGAAGATGGCTGCAATTTGAGACAGACCAGCTGGGTAATAAATGCCATTTGTCTGGAGGTAACTTCCTACTTGTACGTGTTCTAGGGAGGAACCTTACATGGTTGGCCCTGATGGCAAGGGGCCAGGCATGTATCCGCTCTAGTTAATGCCTCGGGGTAAAAACCTGTTACATTGTAGGACATGCTTGGTCAGCAATTACTAGATTAATAACTATCATAAATGCTAGCTTGTTATTTATCTATCATGAATGCTTGCTTGTTGATCAGAAAGTATTAGCTTTTATCTTGAATGCTATAGCTTTTTGATCAGAAATTATTAGGCCACCAAGTCCTCTGTAACTAACGTTTTCTTAGTTTATTAGTAATATAATCCAAACTACAGTATTGCATCTTACACCTTTCCAGTACAGTCAACCTTCTCATTTACGAACTTCTCATTTACAAACCTTCTATTTTACAAACACTATTCTGTCAATGAC
>JAOTQE010022080.1:0-10623 GCA_025631205.1 Nesometra sesokonis | reverse complement strand
TTATTATGTAGGTCAAGGGTCAGAAATGACATTTCCGGTCATTTTTGGGGCACAACTTCCATTATGTCAAATATAAACATTAAATTAAAGATTAAACTTTATTAATGTAAATTCCAAACTGTGGCACTTGCAAAATGAGGACTGAAAATTCAATCAAATTCTAGGGTGTAATCTGTATTACCATTTGTCCTTCAAATAAAATCGTTTAGCACATAATACAAAAATAATTTTCTAAAATCCTTAAACCAGGTCTAATTTTACAGTAAATAGATACTATATACAGTATGACAAAAAAAAAGATTTTTTGATTGAAATATAGCTTGTATTAAAATGAAAATTCTTTTAAATCCACATGCATCTGATAAATTAAGCATTTCCACCAGGATTACATTTCTTAGAAGAAAAAAAAAATAAAAACCATAAATATCAAGGCTTGTAAATTTGCACACCCCTTGGAAACAGATGCCTTGAATTTTCATTGGCAAGTCACAATACTAGTATGTACTAATCAAATGACTGTATAATAATACATACTTTTTGAAGGAATCAGGGGCGTATTTAGGTATGTAGTGTGACTATTGCACGATCCATGTCAAGAAGCTGGGGCCCGGGGGCTGCTTGGGGTCTCATGGTCGGGGATAGGGGTGAAGCCCCAGGTGGGGTCTAGGGGAGAATCCCCTTGCGCTAACACGATTGAAGGGTTTTTAAACAAAATCACTACTGATGTTAGGTTGTGAATATCAGTTTATTATGTTAAAATTTCCTTTTTTAATTACTATTATTTTAAATATATGTTTGATTCTCATCAGACCTTCACCATGGAAAACAGTGCGAATGTCTGGATCTGCAACAAGGAAAATGACATGACGAGGATGATTAGGTGGAATAATCCACTGTACTGTTCCATACAGACCTTTGTAGAAAGATCATGGTAGCACATTGCCTGCAAAGGATATGACATAACCTTAGGGGAGCAGCAGGTCATTGAACATTTTAGTTGATATGTGCAAAAAAATTCACTAATAGTAATTATTATTATTATCATTACTAGTATTATTTATAAATGAGTACTTAAATGTCTTTTGGATAAAAACATTGGTTTTTTTTTATTAAAAATGGTAAAACTATAGACAGTAGATTGAATGTTGATTTTATATTAGACAGAGTACGACTGCTGAAAAATTCCATTGAATCTCTGTTGTTTTAAAATGAAAGAAGTAATCTTACAATTAATGTTATCTGTGTGAAATCATGGAAAGTGAACATAAATGAAAAATGTTGGTATACACATAGGTATTCAATATTTCATGATAAACTCTGGCAAAACCGTGCAAACCATGATGATAACCAAAAACTGTGAATTTACAGTGAATTAATGAGATAAATTGTTTAAGATTGTTAATAAATGTTAATAGAAGTTAAAAGAATTAAAAATCTTATCACTATGGCCACAATCATGCAAACCCATACCTTATTATTTAACTAAAGAAAGAAAGAAGAAATTCATAATAAAAATGTTATAAATGCACAAGCATGCTGTTAGATTTGTATAATTCGTGGTAAACAGTCTTAGTGTTTACATTTGTTGACTCACCAGGAATAAGGGCAGGTTGCGGAGAGGTTGAGGATTGAGGTTGGAGAGGCATTACTAGGGAATCTTCAGTAGTAGTTGGAGCAGCTATAGTTGTGTACAAGGTTTAAATTAAATAAATAGTATAACAAATATATGCTGTCTTATTAATAACTAAAACGAATACATCTGAAATAATAATAAACTTGGTTAGTTGATTGGTTAGATTTGGCCAAGTTTTTAACATTAGATGAATGGTATCAATGACTTAGAGTCACAGCATCTGACATTATAAACCAACGTTTAGATCATACAGAATCATATAGAAATATTAAAGGATAAGGACTAGGTGGGTTATATTATGCAACGAAAGGTTCAATAAAATGGCCTGAATGTGCAATGCTGTTATTGGTCTGCCATGATTTGGAAAATAACATTTCACTTTTGAGATTTTGACATTTTTGGTTCAAGGGATGTATCTATCATATGAACTGATATTATATTAAAAAAATTCCCAGAAAAAAAGACACGCAATTCTTTTGCATTATCTCGCTAACAAGAAACACATTTTGGTCATTATATCAAAACTGAATTTTGGAGATAATGTCTTCTTCCAATTAAGAGCAGTATTTAAGTACAAAATCTGAAGCATGGAATAAAATTTTTTCCACTTATACAACAACTTGGTGATAGAATTTGGGGTATCACGGTAAAGACAATCATGTTTGAATATCCAACTGCTGTAGAAGGCCTGAAGACCTACTGTAACAATGAATGTTATGCCATCTTGACTAGTATTGGTTGTAATTGTACAAAAATGTACATCACCAATGTCATAGAATCATTTAAAATACTGCACAATTACACTATATCAAAGTAAAAGATTTAAATATGGAAAACTAGTTGGTTGAAATAGATTAAATGTATGCTAATTCATAACTATGCATTATTGTGGCTTTAGTACATAGTTCATATCAGGAATCGCAGTACGATTGAGAGGTGAGCTGTCTGAACAGTAAAATCTAGTCAAGTGGTTTCTATATCAAACAATTATGGGTGGGCTTATACATCAGTAAAGTGTGTGCTTATTCTTGAAAGTGTGTTTATACCCAGTTTAGTGGAATATATATATTGTTTTTATAAATTATATACATTGTTAATATTTGTGCTTTCAATTAATGTATATATAACCAAACTTACCCATCCCTAGCAAATCAAAGCCTGTAGAAGGTTGGTCTTGGGAAGTGGGGCCTGGTCCATTCGCTGAATCATAAGGTAATATTTTGTTTTTAATATTATTTTATTTTTTGTGTGATCAACAAGTAATTATATGACCTTTATATAACATCTCAGATATAAAAAAAAATACCTACTGTAGACATTAAAAAATGCCAGTGTTAAGTACACCATCAAGTAGTGTACATCACATTTCAATGAAGTTGTCTCCATGAAAAATGTGTTGAATGAAAAGATATAAAGTTGCCATATTGTTTACATTGTAATAATTAAGCTTATTACCAAGTACTGTACAAACATGTACAGTGTGCAAGTATCAAAACAGTTGAATCAACTCAGTATTCTACTACTGAGGCCCTTGAAGCTTTACAATAGTATGACGCACAGGACTTCCCTAATAATGCTTGACACTTGGACATGATGCTTGAAATCTTGTACAATTACTATATCCCAGAGTGCTACTCCAGGCATCTGAATGACCACTAAACATCAACTCTTTAAGGTCTCACCACAAAATAGTTACATTGTCAGTAACATAACACTGAGATTAGGCCTAAAAAAATCTTTATGTTGCCCAAGCCTGAACGACCCAAAATTTCGTAAAATTTAGGCTCGGCTTTTTTTTAGTTTTCCCTTATCTTGTTGATAAACACATAAAATTATCCAGAACAATCTAGAAAATTGTAAGATATTATAAAAGTATCCCTGTAAGTGATTGAAAATTAAATTATAGTGAATAAAAAAAATGATTATAGAAAATACAGTAAGAGGTGCCATGGACTACACAAAAAAAGAAAAGAATTTCGATCGACCGACCAAAATTTTGGAAAATGTGCTTGGCCAACATGAAGATTTTTAGGCCTACAAAATTGGTTTTTAGTAAAAGGTTTAACAAATTTTAACTTATTTTAAGGTTGTATATGGTACCTATTTTATAGTACCATTCTGCCTAATGTTCAATTTAGAATACAGCTTATAAGTGTGTATAAAAGTACCACCAACAATGAGATTTTTGTTGTGAAACCTCAGAAATGACTTGGTGCTTGCACCAACATCAAGTGCTGTACAGTGGGCCTGTTATAAATGTCAATACCTATACTAATAATAGTAATGCTCAAGCATTTATATTGTGCAAATTTGAAATTAATCATCAAAGGCACAGAGTGGACTAGATTTTGCACATTCAATGAGTTCCCTCTCCCGTAAGGGTCACGTCATGTCCGATGCAGCTAATACATTAGCGCACATCCTTTTGTCCATGACAGGGGTTGTGTATGAACCAGTACACCGGGGTAACCCCCTACTTGTCTCGAAAGATTTACTGGGTTCTTTATTGTGCACATAAGCCTTTAGTGAACATTGGGCCTATGGTTTATAGTCCTTATCCGAGAAGACTCATTCCACAACCATGGTGCGAGCAGGCCTCGAACCTGTGCTGTTGTTGATGCTATGGTTCACAGTCCCCCTGCTTAACCGCTCAGACACACCACCACATCTTTTTAGTCACCCGAATAGTATAAAAATTGTGAAATATTGTAAAACATTACTAATAGAAAAACCATAGTTCGTCAGTGGAAGTTGATATCAATGCAAGAAGAATTCAAAACATACAGAATCATAGGTGGATTTCAGAGAAAATATATGGCTAAAAAAAAAACAAACCTAGTCAATTCATTAAAAAGAAACGAGGTACAGTAATCAGTGGCAGATTTAGAAGGCGGCTTAACACGCTTAAGTCCTCCCCACCCAAAAGTGGGCCAAAAAATATGTAGGCCTATATAGGATGTTATGTTATTTTAAAAAGGGCTTTTTTTTGCTTAAATTTGTCAAAATCAAAATCTGGATTTAAGCTTGGGCAATGTCATACTCACATTGCTTAAGTTTACTCAACCGTACAAAGGGTACTGGCAAATTGCTGCGAAGTAACCTGTGGTAAGTGATTAATCAACACTTGACGCTTTTAAAGTTGTGGTCGCAACAACACCAACAAGAACATAAGTGTGGTTCTAAGGTCCACTTCGTGTGGACCTAATCAACTTAATGTTAACGTTACAAAGTCTGGCGAAAACTAATGAGGCATAGAAGCCTATGTATGGATCTTTAATTTAGTGTAATAAGTGGTAAAATATTTTATTTTAGTGGAGTATGTGATGCAAAGTAAGAAAGTATAATGCATATTCCAAGCAATGAGATACACGCCATCGTGACAAGACTCAATATTTCGACATAAATTATGTCATCATCAGGTGATGCAAAAATGACATAAAATTAGAAGACCTGAACCAAAGTAAACCTTGCAACAGGTAAAATGTAACTTACCGAGTGAGTCAACTGTCAACTTACATTCTAGGTCAGTGCTAAGAAGGGTAGAGGAGGGAGGGGATGGTTTTTGAAAGGAATCGAGACCAAAGGGGAAGTCTAATAAATTAGTAAAAAGTGGTGGCGAAGAGAAATTAACAAAGTTTGGGTACATAGAAAGTTAAGAAGAGGGTAAAACAAAAGGGGTATAAAATATTACTCAAAATACTTTTAATTAATTCTATAATAAAACACATAAAAGAACCACTTCCAGGGGAGGATTTGCAGGGGAAAACCAGCTCTGGCCACCCACTTTCAGAAAGTAAACTATATCAATATTATTAACATTGTCTATAAAATGAAAAAAATTAGCAATAATGACAAGAATTTATTTCTTAACACACGCTCCTGAGGCCATTTCCGGACATCTAAAGACTAAAAACTTTGACTCTCTACAGCCCCACCCCTGTTTTCCAAAGTCTGCATCTGCCCCTGACTTCAATGGAGCTGTAGTTTTATCATTATTATATAACTAGCCTAGAGTACAGTATAAAGTAATTGTAAGTAGAATATTAAACTACTGTATGATATTGTTTAACAAAGTAACATCAGATGTTCTTACCTAGGCCTAGAAGATCCACTGCTGCACTACTCTGAACAGGTGCTGGAGGTGGTTTGGGGGCAGAAGGTTGGGCTACGGGTACAGAGGCAACTGCTGGTGCTGGCTTAGCTGGTTGCTATAAGATACAAAATGTTGGAATGTAATCGATTCAAGAACAGTGAAGCAGGAGAAACTAAGCCAACAAAACATAAGCAGTAAATCTATCTTTTAATTTTGTAACCATTCTGAGTACTAGAGGACTATGCAAACTAAATGAATGTGCACCTGACATGATTCAAATATTTTACAGTACCTGTATCACAAGGTATGAAAATTTCAATTGTCTTTTGTTACTGCCGACAGTATAACACCAGCATCACAGTGGTGTCCTTAGGCCGACGCTCACTGCGTCATGCAACGGTCGCACGACTAAACCGTCGCTCCCTGTGTGTGTAGTTGCCAGACGCAACAAGTCTTCTACTCACTGGCTGACACAGTTTTTTAGTGATTCAACAGGAAAATCAAGTCTGGCAACCACACACACAGGGAGCGACAGTTTAGTCGTGCGACCGTCATATGCCCGTCACACAACACGTGAGTGCCCGGCTTTACTGTCTTGGTTTAGGGGGTTTACCAGTCCCCTACCATATTTTATTTGAAATACTGTACCTGTCTTGGTTTAGCAACACTGTTCAGTTGGACCTGTGATTTTACTTCAGTCTTTTTAGCAGCTCGTCTCCTTTCTTTTTCAGCATCTTTATCCTCCTTTTTCTAAAAAAAAAATACAAAAAGAATTTGAATTTTCATAAGTGAGAGTATGAAGAGCTTTTGGACTAGCTCCTTAAACCAACTTGTTCACACATCATATGACCATCTGTCAGTGGCTACCACCCTTGGCACAATGTATTCCATACAGATAATGAGCTTAAAGTGCAGTACAAACAAAAATGGGACTGAAAAGTCTTGAACTCAGGCCTTTTCACACACACAATTTATTCCATACTACTGTACTGCGGCATCCTGCTATACTCATACAATATAAAAAAACAGTAAATTTGTTGTGTTTTTAGTTTCAGGAAGTGTGTTCAAAACAACAGCGTATTCATGTAGCAAATGGAACATTCAAAGTTGAGTCATTTGAACCAAAGGTAATCAGTACTGGAGGGGGGGGGGGTTTATTACAGTGTAATTTACAATGTTAAATTTACTATGTTATAGGAATTATGCTTGATAACAATGCCATATGATCCCAATTTATACTGATTTTAATATCACTGAATGGAAAAATTATTAAGTTAAAAAATATAAAATAATTATAGTATTTCTGACTATACATTGAAATTGCACTATAATCCTTATTTTCTATTAATTATTATGTGACTGACAGCATGCATAAAAAAATGAATATTCCTACAAAAACCAGACACAGTACATTAACTGTAAAGGTTAGTGGGGTTGGAGGCGTAGAGGTAATTCAGTTAAAATCAATACAAGGATTGTACATAAAGTTCATTCTTACTACAGTATAAATGGATTATAAGTTCTGTCAGATAATAAATGAACAGACAGTTTACATACAACAATTATGAAAAGAAAAGACAGTATTCCATTGAAAAATAAAATTTACTGAATATTAAAAAATAAAAATAATGATGACAGTCGCATAAAAAATTAGACAAAGCACATCTGCTAATTATTCCTTGTAACTTTGTACAGTACATCATTTTATTTTAATTTTTAGCAAAATATAAAACAAATTATCAGAGAGTGTTAGCAATTTAAAAATTGAATTTCCCTCTGGAATAAGTGAAGTGTTATTCCTATGACACCAAAAATTCATGAAAACATTATTGTCAGGCTAAATGTACTGAAACGAAAAAGTCATGAAATTATATTCGGAAAATGACAATTATTTTTGTTAAATATTTACTGATGAATTTAATACTAAAAAAAAAACATGTTAAACTTCAAAAGGCTGTCTTATCTCTTTTTCCATGTTCCATCCTCAAATACATTCAACTTATTTAAAACTTTTGATGACATTATTATCCTTTCATAGGGATAAAAAAGAAAACGAAAAATACACTTTAACCCTTTCACTGCATGGGCCCAAATAAATGTCGTTGAATAGCGTGGCCCCAATATTGCTGGGCCCATAATACATGATTATTTAAAAATATTTGCCTATACTACATGCATCCTCTTCCCTATCAACTTTGAGATATTTGTATTATTAAAGCAAAACAATCTCCGTCAATTTATACGCCCTCTATATTTTAGACTGATTTTTTTTGTGATTATTTTTGTTATAAAATGATGAAAATTATCCTAACTTTTCAGTGTGTGTGTCTCTGCATCATAATCCAGTGTACAAAACCGCATCCATCGAACAGCTTTTGGTGAAAAAGTAGCTTTTTTCAGATTTAATGAAAAAAAATCCAAAATGGTTGACATGACGTCATACGACATCATGATTATGCAAATTACCAATTTTTTGTCCCTCCCACCGCGAACACCTTTCACGGTGGGACCCAACATGAATAAAGAATGTTAAATATCTCTATTTGTAATTTTTTTACCATTTATTTCTAAATCACCAATTTTTTTCAGAAATGTTCGCCACAGGAGAGAATGACACTGCGCAGTGAAAGGGTTAAAAGCATGAAAATAATACTATAGTAAATGATATGGAGAGTACCAGTAAAAATACATGCAGAAATGAGTGCGATAAATGAATTTACACCATTGGAATCCAGAAAAACAAGCAGTAGGTAATTTCATAGTGGTTGCGTTTTCCATTTGCAAATTTATAATTCTTTTGGGTCACATCAAAAATTGAAATGTTTAATGATTCTATTTTAGGTAACTGTAAATTTATTAGTATATGAATAAACACCCTTGATTATTCATGTTCAATTCATGGCCAATTTAGGCACAAAATTGGAACAAGTTAGTGGATAATTCCAAAGTAGTAAATTCGAAAAAAGAACACTAATGGCACAATAAATTTTGGGTAAAATACTTTAAAATTTGGATTAAATAAATATGGTTTAAAATTTAGTGATCTGTATCTTACTCTTAGCTACAACTATCTGGAAGTGTCTATTATTTTTTAACAATGGCTACATCATAACCAAAATAAAACCAAATTTTAAAAGTAAATAGACTACTGTATATTGCCTTCAAAGGTAATACAGCATACTGTAGGATATCACCAGATCTACCGAGCTTGCAGGAATTTGTTTTATTTGTTTTACAGTATTCAGGTTTAAAGTATAGTACACTTTGCTTATAATGCCTATATTAAAATGACTGGCAAAGATTAAAAATGCAGAGATAAGAAAGTAGAGATAATATAATGTTTCACATTGACTTTAGGTTTACATTTGGTTTCTGTAAAATAGTGAATAATTTTATGACTATGACTTTTTCACTTTGCAATGCAAAATCAAAAAAGGCAATGCATACTCAAGATAAGGTTACAAGTTACTAGAATCCAGAGCAACCTCATTAATCAATTGTAAGGAAACAGTGTAATTTTAAATCACATGAATTTTGTCCGACTCTAATAATTATCTGCTGTTTGTTTGAAAATGGATGTATTCTCTTAGTGGGAAATCATACCAAAAACCCTTAATACTTACTATCAAATCAGCTGTTCTTAAGTCCTTTTGGAAGACAAATGAATTTACAAAAAAAAACATTTTTCACATCATTGAAATGTATCATAATTTAAACAAATATAGACATACAGCTATAATAGTGGGAGCAATTGGAACAGTGGTTGTATTGGTAGCAGTTGGCGCAGTGGTTCAGAATCTCAATAAAGAGGTTGGGAGTTCAAGACTCGCTTGTGCCTTTTGCTTGTGCTCCCCAGCAATGCAATTTACTCACATTGCTTCAGTCTACCACAGGTGCACAATGGGTAAAAGCAAATCACTAGAAGTAATCTGTGATGGACTAGCATTTCATTCAGGGGAGTAGTCACATTCTCATCCGCTTCATGCTATTGAAACTGGAAATAAGCTCCATCCCTAGAAGCATTCGGCTCAGAAAAATGATCTACTTATACTGCTATATACAAATTTTTAAAGAAATTTCACAAGTATGTATAGTCCTGTTTCCTCTAATTAATGATTTTAAAAAATGATAAAAAGAAATTTTTATAGAAGTTGTAAATAATTTTCAATTACAAATTTATGTCTTATGGGCAACCGCATATTAAAGCAATCACATTCTGTTTCTGTTTTATTTTTAAATATCCAATTTTTTACTGTGTGAAGTCTGCAATATGTAGGTAGGTCTATGTGACATCTAAATCATTCATTCCAAATGAAGTCATGTAGCAAGCATTGTTTTAAGAGGTTAGTATTGAATAATATGGGTGGTGACATAATAAGTTTTAGATTTTGTACTAGGCCTATATGAACTACAGCATCTCATAAGCCTTTTCACAGTTCAACTACACAAATTGCCCAGATCAAAGTTTATGTAAAAGTACACAAAATGCCTCACCACAAGAAATCCTATTCCTCGTGGTGATTAAGATCTATGATTTTTTTTTTATTTTGTTAATTTTTTTTCATGAATTGGCCTTGATATAGACATGTGTAGTTGGAATGATAAAAATGTCATTCATGTAAGGGGTCGTCCATATTTATCAACATTTTCAAAAGAGTACAAAACATACTCTTTTTTTGTACCCCCTCCCCCCTCCAAAAAGAGTACTTTTAAAATGTTGATTATACGGCACTATTGAAAGTACTATATATAGGGTATTTTAAAATACCCTATATATAGTACTTTCAATAGTGCTGTATAATCAACATTTTTGTTCTGCATGAAGTTGTGTTCTTTGTTTAACTGCATGAAGTTGTGTTCTTTGTTTAACTGCTGTTTTAATACTAACAGAATTTGT
>JAOTQE010022069.1:0-10623 GCA_025631205.1 Nesometra sesokonis | reverse complement strand
CCCCGCCCCCGAGGAAGCACCCTCTTCAGGGAGTGACGGCTACATGAATTCCCCCGATGGCAGGGCAATGCCCCTGACAGCGCAACCCCGACGGCCCCCGACAACTCCCGACAACTAGGCCAAGTTTGAGGTGGGCGTGTTCCCAGTTTTCAATTTGACAAAAAAGAAAGAAAAGAAAGAAGAAAAAAAAGTTTGCTGTAGGACGTATTCATAGCTGGATGAAAGAAGCCCTACAAAAAGCCTAAAATGGGAGAATGTACATTTTTTTTTTTTTTGCTTGCTTCTTAAAACCCCATCAGTCTTGAACACCCCTTAACCGAATTCTGGATATGCCCCTGTAATAATTACATAAACTTTTATTTAATTATTAAAATACTTTGCTTGTAAAATCTTACTTGATGATAATGTTGTTAAAAAAATAATACAGTGTTCAAATGACTTAAAATTGAAAATATTACCAAAATCCATCATATAACTAACAAATAAAAAAATATAGTGAATAGATCTGCAGCAGATACAACCAACTTCCAGTTGCTGAATTATTTTGTAAAGCTTGGTTGGATTTTCTGTACTGTTATCTTAAATTTTGTTAACTTTTGCACTAGGCCTATGGCCACCTTCAATTTTGGGACTCAGTTCGTTAAACATAATAATAAATACTTAAACTTTCTATAAAATGAAATGTTGGATTTGCTTTTCATAGAAAACTGACATACAGAGGTGAGTAGAACAATATTTAGCGCTAGCTCCAAAATATTTAATTTCCCTGTGGAGGGAGAATTGTTGAGATATACTGATTACAGGATATGCTCAAGGTTAGACCTAACTAGTGTAGCATTGAATAGGCTACACAATACACATTTCTATTGTGATAATTCAGTATATACTGCATCATTTTTGTTCATTAAAAATGTATGATTATGTCTAGCTTTAGTATAAAAACATTTCATGGGTAACACATTTATATGGATGATTTTTATTTATTAAAAAATAATGCAGCCAATTGTTATTTTCAAAATAGATCATAAATCATTACATAATCAATTACCTGGCTATGGGACTGGCATTTAACAATAATACGAGTTATTTGTTTCCTACTGGTAAATAATTAACTGTAGCCACATCAAATGTAAGAAACTAATTTAAAAATGGAAGTTGGCATTCAGAATGTGGTGTGTAATTATGTCCATGCCGAGAGTGTAGATCTGTACACTGTAATGAGTTTGATATTAAATATGCGAAATTTATAATTTGATTAATATTTTGTGATTAATGTGAATGAGCTCCTGGTAGTCAAGTGGTTAGGACACTTGCCTGTCATGCAGATGAATCAGGTTTAATTACCGGCGAGGGCGGCTTTTAGTTCACTCAGCTGTGAATGAGTACCTGGTTGAAATATACTAGGGGAGGATAAAAAGGTTGTATGGAAAGGAACTGACCACCCTACCACAAAATGCCGAGGCTCAGTACAATTCCCCTACGTTCAGTATTGAATATGGGACTACCTTTACCGTTATGTGTTCCTAATTTTCAATTTGACAAGCAAAAAAAACTTCAGCTGATGTTTTGCTGTGATGTTTTTTTGTAGCACATCCAAAAGTACTCTTGAGGTACATACATTTCTGTAGTATAGACATATAAATTTTTGTTTCTATTAATATCTACCACTTCTATTTGAAAAAAAAACTTGTTTGCCATATTTTGCATGCTTTTTTAATGGTATTTCGTATATTGTAGGTTTAACTGCATCTTGACAATACTCTACATGGCAAGGTCACCCCAACAAAACCTACATTCTTTCCCCAACTCGGAGCAAAGGTTCCCCGATGGGCTATAGCCACCTGCATTGTGTAAGATAGGCAATATGAAGAAGTCACAACTAAGTATTGCACCAGTGAAGCCTCCACTATATTCACGGTTTAACAATAGAGTTTTCAGATAGTGTTTTTTAATTATTTTTTTTTCTTTTCAGATCCTTGCCTTTACATAGCTAGGTTTGCTCATAAGTTGGAGTTTGGTGAGAAGACTCATGATGTTTCCATGACAGCATTGCGGCTTGTATCCAGAATGAAGAGAGATTGGATGCACACCGGAAGGAGGCCCTCAGGGCTTTGTGGAGCAGGTTTGTATGACACAAGACCACCATGTAGTGTTAGCCAGGGGTTTGTAGGGTTTCCTCTCCCTTTCTTTTTTTTTTGAAGTACCAGGCCAACTAAACCTAACCTGAAATGCTTGCTAACATGTTTTCACAGATCAATGAAATCATTGACTTTTAAACCAGGGACCTGGGACCATATGCTTGCTCTGTTCACATATGGCCTGTTTTTCCTTAAATCTGAACACTTCCTTTTAAAATTCTGGCTACAAGTTTGAGTTATATAAATTAGTTCACATTTAGAGGAGCACTTATTCAAAAGGGGTCCAATATTCAAACGTGTGTTCAAGCAAAGTACGTTTGTACAACGAATACTTTCTCTAACCTATAAATATTCTTTGCCTTCTTTCAGAAATCTCTCTAACTGCACAAAATTAATACATTGCAGTGACAGATCAACATATTTTTAAAGGGAGGCTCCGGAAATGTATACCTCCAACAGGTGTGGGTGTGTTACCGGTTTTGAACCTGACAAGCAAAAAAATGAAATATTTTTCCCTGTTTTGCCTGTAAATTGTCAAGATACCAACCTTCACATGCTCATGCACAGTTCTTACGGTGTTTGTGATATTCTTTTCAAAACTGAAGGGGGGGGGGGGTGTCAGGATGGCCCTAACCTCCACCACCACCAAGTCTGCTACTGCATTCAGCATTGGCTGTAGCAATCTTGCATACTCACTCTTAGGCCACCGACATTTATAGTACTGGTCCTGGAATAAGCATATTTAGGAGAAACCCCACTCAACTTTTTCCATAATAAAAAAGTTAATTTTGATATAAGAGGCTGAAGAGACCCGGGCACATAAAGGAAAACCTATAAAACCTGTAACATCTTGCAAAATAACATGGTTTTTTTTTGGCTGTCAAACTGAAAGCCCAGGAGATGTGCTCGCTGGCGGAGAAGTTATCCATAGTAGACCTTACTCAATCGTCCACACCTACCCATTGAAAGTCCTTGGGTCCAGCCCTGTAAAATCAGTAGTTTTTAGCTACATAAAAGTCCTATATATTACTGAACAATACATTACATTTCTCTGTTCTTTTTTCAGCACTTCTTGTCTCGGCACGCCTTCATGACTTCAACAGGACCCAGAAGGAAATTATCCGGGTAGTTAAAGTCTGTGATGCAACTCTTAGAAAACGGTAATAATAGCTATTAAAATGATAATAAATGCCTTTATTAACTATAACTTGTGTGCTAAACCGTGAGTCGTTAATATATTTACCAATGCTTTATAACAATGAATACACAATCCAAATAAATTTTAAAGGTCAAAGGAAAAATAGCACATTTTTTTAAAATGTGTTATTAAAAAGCTACTATAACATATCTTGTTAATGTTAGAATCAAAGTTTGTATAATTGTAAGACAAGTGAGAGAAGAAAAAAATATCAGAGAAAACAATTCCAATCAACCACGCAAAGGACAATGTAGGGATAAGTCTGCATCAGTGGCGGGGCTAGCGGGGACCTTTGCCACCCGGGGAGAAAATTAAAGTTTCGTCGGGGGCTTTGTAGGGTAATGTCAAGGGACAGGCGAAGCCCCAACACGAAAATTGGCTAAAAAAGCACGCAAAACACAGCAAATAACGGAGGACACGCCCACCTCAAAATTAAACCAACTCATCAGGGGACCCGTGCCCCCTATTGGGGGAATTGCCCTGTTGTCTGGGAATTTCTGGCGCTGCCACTGGTCTGCATTGATGCCCATGGATCTGTCAGAATGTACCTTTACCAGCACCAGCTGCGTCTCGGCCATCCCAGATGTGGGTGCATCCTGTCCTGATTGTAATTAAAATAAGTACGAAATTAGCTGACAAGGAATAATCTATAAACTTTTGACCCTGTAGGTTAACTGAATTTGAAGAGACACCGTCAGGGAAGCTTACAATAGAAGAGTTCAATAGGATAGATCTGGAGGAGGAACAGGACCCACCATCATTTAGACAGGCCAGGAGGAAGGCTAAACTGCATCAGGTATTATGCCTCATATATCCAAAATAATAGAACAGAGTTGTACCATAGTTTAGGTGTGGGTAATTGAGGAATCCGTACCCACTTTACTACCTGGAAGCACATCGTCTAGATTTTTAGGTTGACAAGCAAAACAATAATAAAAAAAAAGATAGTTTCCCGATATTTGGAGGTTTTACACATCTTTTTCCTGTTACATTTCAGGGACAGTTAGAGGTGGATTTGAGGGGAGGGGGCACATGCAGTATGCAACCACATCCAGTATGAAAGTTGAATGTTTAAACTGTATGTTTTTAAAATTAAAAAAAAAAATAAAAAATTACCCACTTGCATATTTCTGGCTGTTGTGGAAAGCTTTGTAAATTTCCTCCTTTAGTTTGGCTTGGCCACATTATTATTGTAATTACATTTCAAAATACTTGGATTTGTGAGAAATGTTCATATAACTGAGGTAAGTAGTAAATATATGTATAATTTTACCATTCTGTAAAGTTGATTTATTTTTCATTCTGTGCCATTATTTACATATTTTATACTGTTTTATATAAGAGATGTTCATTTCAGTTCATCTTTTGACACATAAATCTATCAATTTATAATTAAATTTAACATAGTTGGATTCTTTGCTTTTTGGAATTTTAATTTATAGAAGAATGTGATCCTTTTTTAAAAGATAAACAAAAAGTTATTTAAAAAATATTTAATTTTTGTTTAAAGCTGCAAGAAATGAATAGGTTGCAGGACTTGACAGGAGAAGTTACGACTGTCCAAGAAGAGATAGAAAGGGCGTTGCAAAAGAAGAGGAGGGGAGAAGATGATGGTGAGTGTTACATTGTTGTTTATATTCATTATCTCTGTCATCATCAGCATTGTCAACATTATCGTTAACGTTGTAATCATATTCTTTTTAATGAATCCACATACTGATTGAATGTAGATTTTGCCCAGTCATAGCTGGACATACTTGTTTGCCTTGATGTTAAATTGTGCGAGGTTTGTAAAGGTGCATACTTCGAGTAGTTGGCACTGCAGGAGTTGCTGTATTTTTTGTGGCTCAGTCCCACAATCACAAATAATAGGGTTGGTCGTATTTCCTCATTTCTGTAATGTGGTTTTGGAAAGGCCCATCCCAGTTCTGAGTCTATTAAGACCATGTGAACCAATTGTTATCGGCTCCAGGTGGAAAATCTTCAGCTTGTGCTCCATTGCCAAATGTTGATGGTGACTGGCAAGCCTATCCTTCCTCAAAGCCATTCGAGCTTCAGAAAGTGTTGATGTTGTATCCAAAGGAATAACATTATCTATGAAGCTTTTGCTAGACTTTAGACATCTGGGTACATCTCTGTGAGAATGCAGAGGTTTCCACTTGCCTGATGTTTGCCGAAGTCATTCTTTCTTGCTAGCTATCACCAGCAAGAATAGAATATTTGTAAACGGGAGTGGTTGTGTGGGCAAATCTGCTGGCAAAGACCAGCTGAGCCTTGCATGCACACACAAATCATGAATGAGTTTGAGTGTGATTCTGGATCTGACAAATTTATACTCCAAATGTCTTGGTCCCATAACTCCATGGGATATATTTTTAGGCTGAGGTTGAATTTCCTCCTTTGCTTGCCAGGGTAATGTTTATTGTAACTCATTTAAAAGTATTTTTGAAATATTTTCACCTTGCAATTCACATACAAATAAATACAATATTCAATTGTATCTGTTATTGTAATGTGTAGATAAGATTGAGTTAATTTCAGGTTTACAAAAAATGAAATAGGAATGTTGTAACAAAGTAATATGGACTGCTAGATGGGTTATAGTTAAAATTATAGGCCCCCAGCTTTAACCCGAGGCACTTATGCCTCTGGTTACCCTCATGTAACTTAATCTTAAAGCAGTCCATATTATGTTTATATACCAAACAAAATTGACTTACCATCCAAAAAAAGTTGACAAGTACCATTAAGGTCTTACTGTTACCTGGCAAGGAGTCTAGGCCTTGCCAGGCACTAGGCGAGGCCTACTATACTAGGCCTAGGCTTTAGGGTACTAGAAGGGAGAGTAGAGCACTATAAGGGCGATCAGAGTACTATAAGTTGAAAATATGGCATACCTCATTATCCAATCAGATTACGAGGTACATAATATATATTTATAATGTTCTCTATCAGATACGGCAAGTATAATTTCAGACCTCTCTGAGAGCTTTGTGGAGGAAGAAAGCATGTCTTTTAATGGCATTGATGTATCCAATGAAAGCACAATAGATTTAGCTCCTGATACTGGGAACGCTGATCCAGTGGCATCACATGAGACTCTAGTTCCGGATGCAGGAATCTCCTCAGTGCAAGAGGGATCTTCCACACCTGTACAAGAAAAGTCTTCAACAGCTCAAGAAGCAGGATGCTCTTCAACTTTAGAAAGAGGATCCTCTACTCCTCTAGAAACAGGATCCTCATCAGTTCTGGAGGCAGAATCCTCTCAGGCTCTTGAAACACCTGATCGGTTGAATGACCAGATGCCGGAAGAGATCCTTGACACCCTTTTACAGCCTAATATAGGAGCTGGCATGTTGCCTAAGACAGGCCTAGGACCAAGTGCACTTTCGTTAGGATTAACTAGTACAATTGAGGAATGTATGCGAGTTTCAACTGAAAAAGGTGAGTAGAATTGAACGTTTAGTCATTTGCTGGCTATGCTGTTATGATTGTATGGTGGATGTCTCAGTTTTTTAAGCGTGAACTTGTTAAGCCTAATACTGAAATTACCGCATCGTGTTTATACTGTAGAGACTAGTGGAGCTACGAAGCTCTGTAGTCATGCAGATAAGTAAGTTATCATTTCAGTGTTCAAATAATTTCATTTGGCTTCTTGTAAATATAATCTTTGTATACATAATCCTTCCACATATATTGTAAATTGTAAATATAACCTTTGTGTATATAATCCTTTCAGTGTCAAGGGTTGATTTAGGGGAGGGGCAGACCAGCTCCATCCCCCCTCCCTTTTCGGGAAGTAAAATATATCAATATTATTGTCTATAAAACAAAATTATTCAGCAATCATAAGACAAGAATTGATCCTTTAACATGCCCCTGAGGCCATTTCCAGACATTTAAAGCTAAGAATTTCCTGGGGGAGAATGCCCCTAGACCCCCTAAAACTTTGCCTCTCTACCACCTTCCCCCAACCCCCTTTTCCAAGAGTCTGCATCTGCCATGAGTGGCATATGCAGGAGTGTGGAAAAGAAAAAGAAGTGTTCAGGACCAAGAATCCAGTCTATACCACCTTAGTGCCCCTATCATTGACACTGATGTAGAAAGATTTCAGAATCTGGTACGATGTATATGTTTGAAAAAACAATTTTGTATATTTCATGTTTAATTTACTTTAGTTTTTGACATGACAAATAAAGAAAGATTTTTTGACTGTATATCACAAAATAGGTACTGTATTTACTTATTTCTACAACTCAAGCACCCTGAGAACCCCCTCAGGATATGTCAAACAGTCTTTAGTAAAGTTTGGATGATTGTTGATCATTGAAGTAGTATTTTAATGAAGGGCAAGATCTGTAAAGTACTACACTATATTTGAGGCAAGGCATAGCAAAACCACCAAGTTGTCGCAGAGGAATTTTTTGAAAAATAAGTAAATAAACAACAGGAAATATAAAAAAATACAAAGAAAATTGTTGTATATTTTGTTAAATAACTTTAGTTATAGTTGTCCCAATTTTAACAATTGACCCCTCATTTTGTAGCTTACAAGTGCAATACGGTTTCAGTATTACCAGTTTTTTGAGAACTTAGTGGTTTTGCCATGCCTTGCCCTATTTGTATCTTTATTTTATAGAGACACCGGATGATGATTAATCATTTGAGTGATTTTTAAATGATTGAGGTTTCACAATTTTACGAAATACTAAAACGAAAATGGATACGTCATAAATTCCTATAGGATTGAACATCTTGAATATCTGTCAGAGTTGATCAGTATTTTAGGATGATCATCAACGATTCGTAGTTGGAAAATTTGGTATACTTTTTAGCACATTTAACAATTTGAAAAATGTAAGTGTGACATATCCAATTTCATTATCGTATTTCGTAAATTTTCGATTACTATTAACTGTCCAATAGTTGTAATTTTTTTTGCATCTTTATTTTTATAGAGACGCCAGATGATGACTCCGAGTTGGATCTTACTGGTATTGATGATGGTGAAATTGATGAGGTAAATTGATTTAATAAACATTAATTACCCTATGTTTTGCATACCTCCTTGAGCAGACACCTCTCGTAAGGGGACACCTCCCATAACAGGCACTCTTTCAAAAGCCTGTTTGTTCTTCTATCTAATCAGTGCGTTTGGTACCTCTTGTAAACAGCCACCTCTCGTAAGCAGACAGCTCCCATAACAGGCACTCTTTCAAAAGCCTGTTTGTTCTTCCTATCTAATCAGTGCGTTCGGTACCTCTTGTAAACAGCCATCTCTTGTAAGCGGACACCTCCCATAACAGGCACTCTTTCAAAAGCCTGTTTGTTCTTCCTATCTAATCAGTGCGTTTGGTACCTCTTGTAAACAGCTACCTCTCGTAAGCGGACACCTCCCATAACAGGCACTCTTTCAAAAGCCTCTTTGTTCTTTCTATCTAATCAGTGCGTTTGGTACCTCTTGTAAACAGCCACCTCTCATAAGCGGACACCTCCCATAACAGGCACTCTTTCAAAAGCCTCTTTGTTCTTCCTATCCAATCAGTGTGTTTGGTACCTTTTGTAAACAGCCACCTCTCATAAGTGGCCACTGACACTTTTTGACTTAAAATTTTGTATGATAATTTATCTCCCGTAAGCGGCTGCCAAAAGATTTGATGATTTTGTTTGGACAAAAAATATACATTTCTATATAAATTCCTTAAATTTTCATGGCTGGAAATCATATTGCTGACCAAGTGACCTTATTAAAATATAAATTGCAGTGTCTAGAAAATTGAGAGGTTCTCTGTGTTAAGGAAGATGTGAAACGTTGTACATAAAAACCTATACATTGGTTTAAAGCATTCGGCCCTCTATAGGCCGAACCTCTCGTAATTAGTCACCTCCCTAAACGTTAACCAAACCCAAGAGGTGCCCACACATGGGAAGTTCAACTGTATAATAGTATATAACTACGCTCACTCTAGGGTCAATTTTTTCTTAGCCAAATTGACTAAAAGTTGCCGTTGTTTTTTAGCCAAATTATAAATTCTTAGCCAAATTTGAAAAAATACCATAAAAACTGATTTTCAATTAGCCAATTTGGCGAAAGAGTTCATTTTTATTTTAGCCAAATGAGAGTTCCTGTAGCTATTGGTGCCTGGGCGAATGGTTAGAATGAGCATAGCATAATGGAAAAAAGAATAGTGTGTTCTAGCTTCATGTCCAAGTTTCTCTTTTACTTAAATCAGTATTGTCATTGTTTAAGGCTTTACATAGTCTTTTATATTATTAGAATTTAGCCATATGTTAAAAGGGTAAAAACAACTCCTCATACCTTGATAGCACCAATGATACTGTAGCACCCTCATGACTTTTGGGAAAAAAAAGGTTTACCCATGAAAAAATATATCTCACAGTAATCTATTAATTAACTGGGTGTTTTTAAGCTCCTCATCAGAGCTAATTAGAGCTCTCAGTTTTTCAAGATTGTCGTGGAGTCGCCAGAAATTTTGGATCATTTCCCGAGCTTCTAGGATTATCATATTTTCTTGAGGAACCTATTTTTTTGTGTCACATCCAAAAATGAGTTTTCACAAGAAAGTTAGAACTATGTTATGTGTTCTAAACAAAGTCTCATTATGAAGCTTAGGGAGTGGCATTGTTAAAATGTAGAAAAGAACTTCCAAGTTCAAAACCAGGACCTTGAGACCTATTTTTATAAAGGTGGTTAACAATAAGCAAGATGGGTACACACAAACAGTGTTTGAACGACCACAAGAAAATCTCCATGAATTTTACACATGATTTACAATTTAGAATCCATACCTACTAAATGAATATAAACTTTGTTATTATTTGTTATTACAGTTTATATTGTCAGAAAGTGAAATAGCTATCAAGACAGAAATATGGATGAAAGAAAATGCAGAATACCTAAAATTACAACAAGGTAGATGATAAGGTTTTTTTGTTTCCCATATTTACTTAAAATTTCATGTTGGATTTGGGCACATGCTCTCTATTGATTTTATTATTATTATCATTATGTATAAAACTGATAATTATAATATTTATAAATTAATTGTCTGTTGACAACCTTATTTTCTAGAAAAAGAAGAACGTGAAGCTAAAGATCGTGAATTAGGTATAATTAAACCTGAACAACAAAAAAAGGTGAGGAAACTTATATCATGTTTTAAAAAACAATATTTAAATCAATATAAATTGACCTAATTTTGAGTGGTTTTAATGGTGTTAAAAAATGTCTCTATGCAGACTATGAAACAAATGTACAGAAAATAG
>JAOTQE010022058.1:0-10623 GCA_025631205.1 Nesometra sesokonis | reverse complement strand
CAGGTTTAAGATCCACACCTGATTATGTTTTTATCCTGTATAAATATGTTTGAATAAATAAATAAATAAATAAAATATGTAATAAACTTACACTTAATTATATTGTTACAAACGGTAATGCTATTGTACATCATAATGAAAATATTAGATATCCTACCAACATTAAGCATATTGCTGGGGATGGTAATTGTTTTTATAGTGCAATTTCGTACATTATTTCTGGAAATGAAAATAATCATTTTATTCTGAGGAAAGAGATTGCTAATCATTTATTAGACACTGGTGATTTATGTCATAATACATTACCCAAGGAATTCACAACAGTCCAGCAATATGTTTTTGAAAAAAGAGTTATGGACAACGGAACATGGGCCTCAAATACCGAATTAAGTGCCATGGCAAACCTGCTTGATATAGATATTTATTCATTTAACGATCAGTGTGCTACTTGGCAAATGTTTTCTGCTAGAAAGCCGGGAAGTATTAATGATGTCACAACCGATAATGGTATTTATATTGTGTATGAACGAAATGTTCATTTTAATGTTGTTGAGTCAGTAAATGTAGATTTTGGTTCCGTTACCAACACAAATGTAACTGCTAAATATACACCATCACCAAACAATTTGTTAAATACGAATAATAATAATACGACTTCAAATAATAATGTCAGTAAACGGAAACGAACAAGAAAACATACAATGGATGAAACAAATAATACTCCTCAGTCCTTTAAAGATACCGAAGAACCAAAGCAGAAACAGAAAGGATTTCACTCTACAGGCGAAGTTAAAATTTTGACACGAAAAAAAAAAACAATCTGAAAATGATAAGAGACTAAAAGAAAAAATGAGAATGAGAATGAAACGTTCAAAAGATAATGTAAACAAAGAGAAACATGCAAATACTCAACAGGTAACATTTAATACAAGAAAATTAGATTCCATGAAGACAAAATATCAAACTGATATTTTATACAGAGAAAAAAAGAAAAGTCAAGTAAAAGAGGCACAAAGACAAAAATATATTCAAAACTATAAAACCAAAAAAAAAAAAAGTGAACAGAGAAAGACAAAAGAAAATGTACAAATTAAATGAAGAACATAGACAAAAAATTAAAGAAAAAATTAAACACATGTATCAAAATGATTCAAAATTTAGAACTCAAAAGAAAAAAAAAATACAAAGAAATATCATAGCGATTTTAAGTTCCGACAAAATGTTAAATCAAAATTTAAAGACAAATATCACTGTGATTTGAAATTCAGACAAAAGTGTAACGAACGATATATACAAAAGTACCATATTGACTCTAAATTCAGACAAACTCGTCAACACGAATTAAAAAAAAAGTACCATACTGATTCCACATTTCGACAGAATTGTAAAGAGAAATTCAACAAAAAGTATCATACTGATTGCAAATTTAGGCAGAATTATAACGACAGAATAAAAAAAAAGTATCATGCTGATTGTAAATTTAAAAAGACCATTCTACAAAAAAATCAAACACGTTTTAATAAAATTAAAGTCAAGAAAAGCAACTTCAATTTTGTCTTACAAAACTTCAGAGAAACAGTATCCCGCGGACCTGATTATGTTTGTTGCGTTTGCTTTAAATTGTTATTCAGAAATCAAGTGTTAACGTGCACAAAAGCTAAGTACCAACATCAGAGTTGTATAAGTGATAAATATTTACATATTTGTAATAAAGAATGTAATGACAGTTGTCAATTTGTTAAGTCATCTAGAAATTTTTTGTGGATTTGTTTCACATGTCATAGAAAATTACTCCGAGGGCAAGAACCTGCCGAGGCTAACACAAACAATTTGCAATTACATGACATTCCTCCTGAGCTTAATTGTTTAAATAATTTGGAACAACATTTGATTGCACTAAACATTCCGTTTATGAAATTAATGAATTTACCCAAAGGCGGTCAACATGGAGTACATGGACCCGTTGTTTGTGTACCATCAAACACAATTGAAACTGTTAAAATGTTACCTAGACCTGCAGCTAGCGATCAATTGATACGTGTGAAATTGAAACGAAAGTTATCTTACAAAAGTTACTATGAATATAAATTTGTCAAAACAGGAAATGTCATTCAAGCCCTGGAATATTTAAAAGATAATAACAAGTGGTATTCAGATGTAGCTATAAATGATGAATGGATCAATTATTTATCGGAAGAAAATATAAAAGGTGAAACTGAAATGGAAGATTTAACATCATTTGAAAACAATGAGGAAGAAATAGATGAAACTCAGGTGAAAGATGAAACATCAGTCGAAACCAATGATGAAGAAATACGTGTAACTATAGTTGAAGATGAAACATCTGTCAACAACAAAAATGAGGAAACAGTAAAGGAACGATTGCGTGGTATTGCATTGGATACAAGTCTTCAGCCAGTTGATATAAGACAAAATGTGGTTGATGAGTATTTTCGCGACATCATTTGTTGTGCTCCATGTGAATCAAATAGCCTAGTTGCAGTGTTAAATAATGAAAGCAATGAGGCTAAATCATTTCCAGTATTATTTCCAACAGGACAGCCAACATTTTATGATACCAGAGGTGTCAAATTAACACTTGGACGTTATTTACACAATAGGTTAATGCATGTAGATAACAGATTTGCTAAAAATACAGAATTCATATTTTATGCACAATATTTATATGAAATACAACAGATCTTATCCAATATTTCAATTGCATTACGAAAGGGATCTGATAAGAAGGATGATTTTAGTAAAGTTACAATTTCTGATTTAAAAAATGTTAACAAGGTCGAAGAAATATTAAAATCTGATAAAGGTTTTAAATTCTTAAAGCAAATACGAGGTACTCCACCTTATTGGCAAGCAACACAAAAAGATGTAATTGCAATGGTTAGACAGATTGGAGTCCCAACATTTTTCCTTTCATTCTCAAGTGCTGACTTTCGTTGGGAAGAAATAATGCAAACATTGTTAAATCAAGCAGGAGACAAAAGAAAATTAGATGAATTGGAATGGATAGATAAGTGTAATTTACTAAAATCTAATCCCGTTACAGTTGCTAGAATGTTTGACAAACGTTTTCATATCTTTTTAAAACAAGTTATTTTGTCAAAGTCACAGCCTATCGGTAAAGTCAAAGATTATTTCTATAGAATTGAATTTCAGATGAGAGGAAGTCCACATGTTCATATGTTAGTATGGGTTGAAAACGCGCCTGTACTTGGTATTTATGAAGATAAAAAAGTCATTGAATTTATTGACAGGTATATTTCTTGTGCTGTACCATCTCCAAATATAGATCCTGAACTCCATGAAATTGTTACTAGTGTCCAGATTCATAGTAAAAAACATTCAAAATCTTGCAAGAAAAAGGGAACAAATTGCAGATTTAATTTCCCACGAGAACCATCTGAACAAACATTTATAGTGAACCCTGTTGAAAGTAAAAGTTGTGGTGATGATAACGATGATAATGACGGCGATGTCTTCAATGAAGCTAAAGATATATTGACAAAAGTTAAAAAGCATTGACGGATGACCTCCAAAATGACTATCCAAGTACCAATGAACTTTTTCAATATTTAGGAATAACACAGAAGGAATTTGAAAATGCAAACAATCATATGATTTCCGACCAAAAAATAGTTCTTAAACGAAATCCAACAGACGCCTGGGTTAATCAATATAATCCTTTATTGCTGAGAGCATGGAACGCTAATATGGACATTCAATATATCACAAATGTCTATGCATGCATTACTTACGTTATATCATACATGTCAAAATCTGAAAGAGAAATGAGTTTGTTGTTATCACATGCAGCATCAGAAATAAAAAAAGGAAATGATAGTCCTAGAGAAAGCTTTAAAAAAATGGTCATGTATATATGAACAACCGAGAATTATCTGCTCAAGAAAGTGTTTATCGTGTTTGCAGTTTGCGATTAAAAGAATGTTCAAGAAAAGTTGAGTTTATTCCGGTTGGACCTAATCCTGTCAGAATGAGTCTACCTCTAAGTGTTTAAAAACAAAACAGATAATGATGGAAGCGCATGGTTACCAAATAAACTTGACAAGTACAAAGCTCGTCCTAAAACATCCGAATTTGATGACATGTGCCTTGCAACATTTTGTTCTCACTATAGACTGTTAACGTCGTCAGATACAAATCAAAATAACCAAAAATCCAATAGAATTCAATTACAGCAAAACTTAGGTTACATTCAAAAGAGAACCAGATCTAGTAATGCAATTATAAGATTTCCGAGATTTTCAAGAATGACGCTTCTTCTGAAAAATACTTTTTGAGTATATTACAATTGTATCTGCCATTCCGTATCGATCAACAGTTAAAACCGCCAATTTTTGAAACTTATGAAAATTTCTATGAAAACGGGTTTGTGAAATTATGCAACAATGAATTACAATCAGTAAAATCTATAGTTCAGGCAAACATGGTACAATATGAAGAACGTGCTGAAGAAGTTGATCAAGCAGAAGAATATTAGCAACATTTGGACCACAGGAAGATGCGTGGGGTCTTTTGTGCCCCGAGAATGAAAAAAAGGCTAGAAAATCCAAAACCAAATGTAGATGAAGATGAAGACGGTTCAGATTTATTCATTCCTGATTTTGAATCCAATAAAAAGCAAACATCTCTTATACAATCCGATATAGGTACTACCATTTCAAGGGCAGAAGCAAACAAAATGAATCGATCTCTAAATGAAAAACAACAAAATATTTTTTACAAAATCAGACAGTGGTGCCTTGACAAAAGTAATGGTAAAGAACCTGAACCATTTAATACTTTTATAACTGGAGGTGCTGGAACAGGAAAAAGTCATTTAATAAATTGTATTTATTATGAATCGACACGTATTCTTGGAGCAATTATGCAAAATCCTGATGACTTATCAGTGCTTAAATTAGTTCCAACAGGAATTGCAGCATATAACATAAAAGGTCAAACAATTCATAGTGCTTTGTCCATTCCCATTAATGTTTCACTTCCATACCAACCGCTCGGAGAAGAGAAAGTAAGTACACTTTGTAATCATCTAAATCAGTTACAAATAGTTATTATCGATGAAATATCAATGGTAGATCAAAAATTACTGTGGTACGTTCATGGACGATTAAGACAAATTAAACAGTCACGTAATGATTCTCTTTTCGGAAATGTTTCAATAATTGCAGTTGGTGATTTTTATTAATTACCCCCGGTGATGGGTACTGCATTATATAAAAAGACACTAGAGAACTCCTTGTGGATAGATAACTTTAAACAAGTACACTTAGATCAAATAATGAGACAAAAAGAAGACAAAGAATTTGCCATATTACTAAACAAATTACGTACAAAGGAAAAAGGTGATTTCTTGACTGATAAAGATGTTGCGGTTCTCAAGTCACGTGAAACTGGTGAACAGTGTGAAGATGCCATTCATATATTTTCATTTAATAAACAGGTTAATGAATGGAACAAAAAATGTTACACAAAGTTTGTACAGACATCATATGCATTAATGCACAAGACACCGAAATGAATAACAGCAAACAGAATAGAATCTGTGACACTCCCCGTAATTCACGTCGAGCTAGCTTGCCAAATTATTTATGGATTGCACCAAATGCCCGAGTGATGTTAATCAAAAATGTAGATACAACCAAAGGGTTAACAAATGGATGTATGGGATACGTTCAAGAAATTTAAAAAGCCAATGAACAATCACAACCAGTGTCCATTAAAGTAAAATTTGACAATGATATTGGTATTCAAACAATTGAAAGGTATAAAGAATCCTTGGGGAAAAAATATAGTCGACAACAATTTCCTCTTACATTAGCATATGCATGCACTGTTCATAAAGTCCAAGGAATGACAATGAACAAAGCAGTAATTAGTCTTAAAAATACATTTGTTTCTGGACAAGCGTATGTCGGTCTTAGTCGTGTCACTTCAATATCTGGACTTGTTATTGAAAACTTTAATCCTAAACTTATTTATTGTGATCCAGACATTAAAAAGTGCTTAAACGATATGGATTTATATTTAAAATATCCCAAAGAGATTCAAAGGGATAATTATACACAATCAATTATTTCTCATAACATTCAAGGACTTAAACAACATTTTGCCGATCTACAGTGTAATGACATGTTCATAAATTAAAATATAATATGCTTAACTGAATCATGGTTAAATAAAAATGACGATATTTTCAATCTATGCTTAGACTCATTTAAATTGTATCATCAGAACAGATATGACTCCTATTCCAATACCAACGATTTCACATCTAACTTAAGAAAACAGGAACATGGTGGAGTTACAGTTTATACTAAAAACAAATTTTCAAGCAGATTAAACCTGCATTGTATGAATTTAGAAGTAATTACATTTTTAATAACACATCCTGTTTCCGTTACTGTTTCAGTTATTTACCGCCCACCTACTTATAATGTCAAACAATTTTGCAAAAATTTGAACAAATTATTAGACGAACTTAATAAAGTGAGTAACAAATGTATCATAGTGGGGGATTTTAATGACAATTTATTTAAACAACCATCTAAAATATATAACTTAATGATAGAAAATGGATACCAACAACATGTTACCTGTTCCACTACAGAAAACAATACGTTAATTGACTACGTTTACAGCAAAAACATAGATACTTTGCGGACAAAGGTAATACCTATTTATTATAGCTACCATGAATCTATTCAAATTAATTTTTAACAGTTTTCATAGTGTTTTCACAATGAATTGCATGTACATTTTTTCAATAATCTATAAAAATTTTTTTACATTATTTGTACATGTCAAATGACCTTGTATTTCAGATAATCGACGAACAAAACACGATACCCCAAAAAAAATGACAATGATCCCGTACAATAACGACACGTGAAGGAAAAAGACAGACGAAGTTTTACAGTGGGATTATTTTTTAACTCTGATTGGAAAAACTTACCATAGCAAAGTTAATGGTGTTGGACAAAGTTGGGGAATATAACAGGAAAGGGTCAACAGAAAGATACGTTATGGACATGGTTACAGAAATTGAATCGTGTGGAAAAATATTCAAGTGTTATGAAAATGACATAAACTCATTTGCCACTACAAAACTCCACCGATTAAACGTCAAAAACAAATTTTTAACACAGTTTCCACAGGGTTTTCACAATGAATTCTATATACATTTCATCAATAATATATAAAAATATTTATTTTAATTGTTTGAACATGTCAAATGAACTTGTTTTTAAGATAACCGACGAACAAAAAACAAGTCAACACACTGTTCACAGTGATCTCACAATAAATGACGGACATGTAAATTTTACCAATATTATATGAAAATAGTTTTTCATCGTTTGTACATGTCAAATGAACTTGTTTTTTAAATAATATCTCCATTTTTTATGACTTCATCATATCGAAATATTTTACCAAAATTATGCACTTTAAAATGTGAAGAACCGGCAAAAAATCCGTATGAACAGTAATAGCGCCCTCGTGAAAGAAAAAGACATTAGGTGAAGTGTGATAGTGTGTTTTTTAACTCTGAATAGAAACAGTTACCATGGTAAAGTTAATGGTGTTGAAACAATTTACAAAATATAACAGGAAAAGGTCAACGGAAAGATACGGTATGGGCATAGTTATAGAAAATTAATCGTGTGGAAAAATACTAAAATGTTATGAAAATGACATCAACTCACTTGCCACTACTGAAACTGTACCGATAAACGTCAAAGACACATTTTAAACACAATTTTCACAATGTTTTCACAATGAATTGTATGTACATTTCATCAATAATATATGAAAATATTTCTTTTAATTGTTTGTACATGTCAAATGAACTTGTTTTTAGATAATCGACGAACAAAAAAACAAGTTAACACAGTTTTCACAGTGTTTTCACAATTACATGTATATTTTATCAATGATATATAAAAAGATTTTTTTAAATTGTTTATACATGTCAAATGAACTTGTTTTTAAAATAATACCTCCATTTTTATGACGTCATCATATCGAAAACTTTATCCAAATTATGCACTTTAAAATGTGAAAATTCGACAAAAAAATCCATATCAGCAGCAATAGCGCCCTCGTGAAGGAAAAAGACATTAGGTGAAGTGTGATAGTGTGATTATTTTTTAACTCTGATTAGAAACAGTTACCATGGCAAAGTTAATGGTGTTGGAAAAATTTACGGAAAATCACAGGAAAGCGTCAACGGACAAATTTGCTATGGGCATAGTAATAGAAAGTGGATCGAGTGGAAAAATATTAAAATTTTACGAAAACGACATCAACTCGCCTGCTGCTAAAAAACTGCAGCAATTAAACGTCAAAGACAAGTTTGTTATGACAAATGTAACTACAACTCCAACATATGTTCGTCTTTCAAGTAAATCAAAGGTAATGTTCAATAATTTTGTACGGAAATGATTTTAATAAAAGAAACAATGACGGATATTTTATATATCCGAACCTGTATAATGACATTTTTTGTTATGATGTCAATGTTATACATGAAAAGTTAATCTTCAAAAAGGAAAATTGTCATTTAACCAGAATATTAATTGACCAAATAAAGTTTATGAAGCCTAACTTTTCACTAATTCCAACAGATCTGAGTAGCTTAAAGTGAATACATACATAACAAGAAACATTGTTAGAATATTCTCGGTCTCATTGAGCAGAAGGAAAATATTATAAATTTCTGTACACGGGAATAATGTTTTGTAAACTGTTATAAACAGTAGTTCTTACATGTGAAATACAGTAAACCTATCTAAAAATAGCAAGAAAATATGAATTCAGAATCAGAATATCTGTAGAATAGGGGTTTAAATTTGGACAGGTTTTACCTGGACAACTAAAATTGACAATGTACACCCTGTACCAACCAATCCCGAAAACGTGGTTAATTAATTGTTACTGTATCGAGTTGTCACGGGATCTAGTTTTAATCTGAAAGTTAATTCAGTGAGGTCAATCTATTGAGGTGATCGTAAATCAAGCCCATTTACAAAGTGACAAAAAGTAAACATATTGTGTTTTGTTCAGAACAGTTCCAAAAACTGTCATATAACAGGGAAAATTGCCATGGTAATTTTTTTTGTTACAGGTTTTAACAAGAATCGGACAATTCGAGGTCAACGAAGAAACCGTGTCTAATTACCTAACTCCAGAGATAGTGTCCCTAGCTGAAGCTAAAGGATCTCCTTCAAAGCGGAGAATTAGTGTACACGGTGATGTGTTTGACGTAAGTGCATTGTTAGTGGTATTATGTGAATTGAAAAGTGTAATATGAAAAGTTAAAGTATAAGTCACATTAAATACGATATTGGAATAATATCTGAAACGTAGGTGATCGATGTGAAGCCGGATAGGAGAAGAGAGACCCCCCCCCCCCCCCCATTTTCTCAACTAAATAGCAAATACTAAACATGATAAAAACACTGATACTCAAACCCAAATCTTTCTTGATATTTGTTTCCCTTTATCTTTCAAAACGGACCTGTACCAATGGAGAAGTTATAATAGTAACAAAAAGGTATGGACAATTAGGACAATCACGATAACAATCATTTAGTCAAGTGAAATATTGATACTTGCGCAAATAGATAACCTAAAGAAAGAGAAAAAGTATTTACATAAAAAATGTGTACGAGGAACTGATAACCAATTGACAGAAAATAATGGTAATCATAGGTGGATTCAAGGGGGGGCCCACCGGGCCCGGGCCCCCCCCCCCCTAATTTCCAAAAATCTAAAAAAAATAATGCTAAATTTTGTAAATATTTTTCCAAAATTCTCTATCAAAGTGCCATTTCCAGTCATCAAGCGGCCCTAAATTACAAAATTTCCCTTCAAGGGGAACACACAGAGACGCGTGCCCCCTTTTTTGACCGACCAAAAAAATGATATCACTAATAATGGGAAATGATTATGCTATTGACCTAAAAGCCAAAGACGTGTGAAAACGCTCCCAATGTAATATTGTGTAAAAATCTCTGATATCTTTAACAGCCTCGGAGATTCCGAGATATAACAAGAGCAACATTACGCATATGCACAAAAAATAAACCCACTCGACCGTCATGTTTTTACGCAAGTTAAAATCTTACGGTATGTAGGTATGTCATAATCATAATTGTTAACATGTCTGGGGAGAAAAAATTTTTATACAATGCTGTTTGATGTTCATTTTTAATATACAGTGTACGATGTCCATAATGCTTCTTTTTAGTGAGACTAGTTGACATGAAATTTTCGTTTCTTAGATAGCCTGTATGAGCGTCTAGAGGGTTACAAATTTAAAAACATAACATACCCACCCCCTGTTCATATAGTCTACGCTGCGCCCCCCTCCTTTCTCAAAACTCTGGATCCGTCTCTGCCTTTTTTAACATGTAATATAACTGTGTGAGACTAGTTGACATTAAATTTTCGTTATATAGCCTGTATACGCGTGTAGAGAGTTACAAATTTAAAAAAATTTTGGAATCCACTAGCCTTATACATGCGAGAATGGAGGCGCAACGGTTTAGGTTTTAGAAAGCCGGTGGTCCTAAACACATACTG
>JAOTQE010022047.1:0-10623 GCA_025631205.1 Nesometra sesokonis | reverse complement strand
TAGGTTAGTGGGCTTGTACTAGAGTCTATGTCCACATCACATACTGACTTGGATTTGACGTTTAATGTAGTGAGCTTATACTATGGTATTCTAGGCTAGTGGGCTTGTACTAGGGCATATGTCCACATGAAACACTGACTTGGATTTGATGCTCAATGTAGTGAGCTTACACTATGGCATATGTCCACATCACTCACTGACAGTAATCCATGTTCTGGGTTAGTGGGCTTGTACTAGGGCATATGTCTACATCACTCACTGACTTGGATTCCATGTTCTAGATTAGTGGGCTTGTACTAGATTCTATGTCCGTGATGTTCAATGTAGTGAGCTTACACTATGGTATATGTCCACATCACTCACTGACAGTAATCCATGGTCTGGGTTAGTGGGCTTGTACTAGGGCACATGTCTACATCACTCACTGACTTGGAGTCCATGTTTTAGGTTAGTGGCCTTGTACTAGGGCACATGTCCACATCACACACTGACTTTGATTCTATGTTTTAGGTTAGTGGGCTTGTACTAGAGTCTATGTCCACATCACATACTGACTTGGATTTGACGTTTAATGTAGTGAGCTTATACTATGGTATTCTAGGCTAGTGGGCTCATACCAGGCCATATGTCCACATGACACACTGACTTTGATTCTATGTTTTAGGTTAGTGGGCTTGTACTAGGGTATATGTCCACATCACACACTGTCTAGAATTCTAAATTAAATTAAAGTTGGCTGATACCAAGGTTAATATAGTACATATTCAAACATTTAAGTTAAGTTGTAAAGTTCTATACATACTTGAATGATTGCTCTTCTTTGACAGCATTGCCTTCGATGTGTAAATGCTGCAGTTTCGTCAGTAATTCTAAACCAGATAATTTTGCTACTTCTGCAAAAAATGAAACAGTGATAACAATTGGTCAATTTAATGTTAAACCGGAGTTTTTTTTAAGTCATAAAATCAGAAACCAAATGTAAATATATCGTAGATAAACTTGACCCTCTTTGAACCGACTTGCCTTAAAAAAGGAACAATGTTGGTAAAGTTTACTATTGTTATCTATGGATCTGTAATTTTGTTCACACACTTGTCTGAAGGATATTTCATACAGCCTAGTATAATGTTTGGTCATAGACTAAATGGTTAATATGTGTTGATTGGTGATAAATTCAGGAAATTGAAATGAGAGGACCATTTAATTATCACAAAAATCACCTTCCTGTTTCAACACGAATTGGTAAAATACAACCTTGTGTGTATTTTATATATGATGATACAAAATAAAAATGTTCAGGTGTAGAGTCTAGATAGACTGATTTGTTGACTCACCATATGCATTTACAATAATATGTAAGGTCTCACCAGAAAATGAGTCTCATCGTAGGTGAGATAATCACCAAAATAGACCTGAAGTCAATATTTTGAGAAATTTAGTTTTAATCAATTATAAGTACTATGGTACTACTACTTCATTATAACATACTTTTTAGGTCAGTTTTTATGCAGAAAAGGGTCCTTCATGTAGATTTTCTGAGATTTATAGTCTTTTAATTGTTTATTTTTTAATTGCTTTATGGACGATTTTCTCAAATCCGTATTCCCATACATGACAACTTCAAATGTTTATACCTTTGGATCTACTTATCCAATGAATGTAATTTAAAATGTGGATTACAACTTATGTTACGCTTTATTAGACGGTACCAAGAACTATATTTTGGATTTTCCTACAATGAGACTCATTTTGTGGTGAGACCTCACATATACTATTATAAGGAATGAATATTATATTTTGTATTACCTGAGATCAAGTTGTGTCTGATATCTAAAGCACACAGGAATGGAAGGCCATGCAAACTGGACGGTATTTCCTCGAGGCTGTTTTCAGAGACGTTGAGGTGACGTAAGCTTGGTAACCAGCAGTCGCATAAAGCATCTAATTGGCTTATACTATTATTGCACAAGTTTAGTTCCTGAAGTAGAACATGATTTTGAAGTGCTGGAATCTGTTAAAATGAAGGTGATAAAGAATAAAACTAGTCAAGACTGATACTCTAAAGATTAACAGTTGCATTAGCATTTTGCTTTCTATATTGCGTGTCACAACCAACAGTTTTCTTGCCAATTATGTGATGACAACTACGTCATGTTCAATACCAAATCTTAGGCTTTGGGAGTGCTGCCGTCTGTTAGGTCATAGAAAAGAACCTGGGGTGCTGCCAGGCCCTCATCTGGGACATTGGAAGGCAAGCATGTAAACCACTAAACTACAATGCCACTTCTCATCTGTAGTTCTGATGACAGACCAGATATACAGAGTAGCAGCAAAAACAATTAGTTATTCCAGGAGCGTTCATTTTTTAATAGGAACATAAAGCATGTAGCACATGGCTTAACACAGAGAAAGTTCAAAGCACCATAGTACCATGACGCATCAAGGAGCTTGTGAGAACATTGAAAGGTCTCATGTGACTCATTGGATGTTCCTACAGTAAATTCTCCTAAAACTGACCACTCACAACGACCGATATTCACATTACACTTCACACAGTGCACATTGTATGACTGAAATCAGAAATCCTGCATCCACCCCTGGCCACATTTTGTTAGAAAATTTTACTAACCTGTGATAGGTTATTGCTGGAGAGGTTCAGCTTTTGAAGTAGACAGCAATTTTCTAATCCATCTATAGAAGACAAGTGATTACTGCTGAGGTCAACTTCCTGAAGCATTCCTAATGACCTTAGACCTTCTAAGGTCATCAGTTGATTATGGCTCATGTCTAATATTTGCAAGTTTGAGAATGAAGGAACACAACCTGCAAATAAAATAACATACATAAACTTGTTTAGTATTAACTGGACAAAGAATAAGGACATGGATTCTGCTGCGTCAATAAGGTAATAATTCAGGCTATTTTCACATTTCAGTACTAGGAAAAAATATTTAAAAAGGGCTGTCACTCTGAGAAAGGCCTTCATGAAGGAAGGATGAAACTGTCAGTCAGGCCACTTAAAACAATTGTTTTTGGTTTGTCAAAATCAAAATTATATACCATATCTTCAAACAAGAAGAAAACTTTCAATCCTATATAATTTCAGTTTAGTTGAGCAGCAGTAGTTGAACACGAGCAACACACAAGGTGACCAGACATAAGGTAGGCATGCTCACTAGTATTTCATTCTAAAACTTACCATTTTTTCTGTATAAAATATATTTACTGGGCTATAAGATGTAATATTGAGTCTATCCAATAATGGTCTCATTGGAAGGTTATAGAAGATGTTGAAAATGAACAACTTAAATGAGTTAGACACATTGGTAATTTTTGTACTGATACATTTACATGTCAAATGTTATTGTTACCTTGATTTTTTTTTATTTTTGTATTTTAAACTGTAGTCGATAAATAAACAAGTCATGCCATATTTAAAAACATGTTGTTTTGACATCATTATTGTGATCTTCATAATAGTTGTTGAACTTACCTAATTTGGTGATTTTGTTATGAGATAGAATTAGTCTTCGTAATCCAGAGCAACCATCTAATCCATGGACCGTGCTCAGGTTGTTGTCACTGAGATTAAGGCAACACAGATTCTTCCTATCTTTGCAATTAATGTATTCAATTTTATTGTTCTAAAATGTAAAATGAAAATTGAAAATTGATTTTTTTTTATAGATTATAAAACTACACATTATTATCTTTAACATGCAAAAAAATCAGTTTCATATGATGCTTCCTTGCAAAGTTATGTACAATCGAAGTTTGAGCATTTAAAATGCAAGTTTAGAGAAAACTTTAAAAACTTTGAAAATTGTTTATCAGTATACACTGACTAAGCAACGTCATTTTAAATTGCAATTTTTGAAAATTTTTTATCATGTATCTGAAAATTGTTAAGGTAGTATAAAAGTTGAATGTACAGTATAAACTGTACATTTTTTAAATAAAATAAAATTTGTAAAATATCAACCATTTTAAAATTTCTGCCTATTGTGGAAAACTAGCATTTGTGACTTGTCTCATTTCCGCTGTTGCCTTATGGAATGACCTACCGACTGACATCCGACAGGCAAGCTCCATTAGCACCTTCAAACAGCCTTTAAAAACTCACCTTTTTAATTTACATTTTCTGATTTTTTATTTTTATTGTAAAGCACATTGAGGCTTGCAGAATGCAGAGAGATAATATGGAGCTTTGGTTTTGCGCAACGGATCGTTCTGCGACAGACGAAATGAAATTAGACTTAATTGCGCATGCCCAAATCTCACTGAATGTCAGGCGTGAACAATTTACAAGTTTTCATGATGTTTTACCGTCCTCCCGAATAAGATGACGGATCAAGCCTTTTGAAACCCATAGTCTAGCGTCAACTAGACTAGATTGGTTAAAACTAAGTGCAAGTTTGACAAGAGTGAATGGGATCTTCCCTTACAAAACCCTCAAGAGTGTGTAGAGTGTAGTTAGTTGAGGCTAGGCTATATTCCTAGGCCCTTAGCCTACACTAGGCCTAGGCATGCTGTAGGATAGTGGTGTTTGTTTTGTTTTTGTAATCATCAAAATCGAAATTGTTGTATTCAAAGAATAAAATCACAATTGGTACATTATTGACTTCTTATTTCACATGTAATTATCCCTTAGGCCTATTACTTGCCATCATGTAAAGCTTGGTCATGATGAAATTGGCAAGTTCGTCGCCGTCCTGAAAAACTAAATGGGTTGTTCTGAGAACGGACACTGCGTACGCCCGACAGTGCGTTATACCGTCGCAGAACGATCCGTTCTGCAAAACGAAAGCTCCATAATGTAGAGTAGAGTACACCACCATAAGAATAGTTCATTGTAGTAAACACGGATACCAGTTTCACACAGGTAGTACTCAATTTTATTGTACAATGTAGTTTTACCTTAACATCAATGTATCTCACATCTTCTGAGTTCTCAAGACCTTCAAGTGCAATGAGATTACAGTTGTGAATCTCCATAGCAACCAGGTCATGGCACTGATTCAATGAGGTCAGAGTGTAGCCAGGAAGATCACTGAGTCTTACAGTCGTAACCTAGGGGATTCAATAAACACAAACAATAGTATAATACTTTGTAAAATTATTGTATTCAATTTGACTTTTTTGGTGTGTTGTGATAATACAAGAATAATAACCCACCAAGGTCTCAGGGGGATTTACAGTTAAACTTGCCTAAGTCAAATCCAAAATGCTATTGAAAAAAAAGAAATAAATTTGACTTAGCGATTGTTATTTAATGAAAAACACACTGAAATAGCGTGAAAAATAAATTCGACTTAGAAAATATTAGACTTGTGCATAGTTGACTTAGGCAAGTTTAACTGTATTTTCAATTTTTGATGTTGTTTTTTTGGTGGCAATTGGGTAGTGCACAAGTACATAACAGAAGTGTTGTTTAACATCCACATGAACCATGTTATCTACAGGACCAATGCTTTGATGTCTCATTCAAAAGAATGTGTGGTATAAACTTGTATATCGGTAAACTGAAAAAAGAGTGCTGCTGGATACAAAGAGCGGCCAAGGATCTACAAAGTTCAGCACATAGCACAGCGACTATACAACCTACACGTGGTGTAATGCAAATGCTTTCCATTTCCACGATATTAAGTAAACATTGTAATGCAACACTAACGTACCTGAGCTAGTGATGTATGCAGTGGAGATGCTGACAGCAACTGTTCTGGTGTGAATGGTTGAAGCTTTTTAAGTGATGTCGGTCGCCTTTTCTGACGCTGAACTACCTTCTGATTAGAACCTTTTAACTGGCTTTGAATTTTACTACAGTATTTGCAAGAAAACAAAAACAATTAATAATGTTTAATGTATTATGTATTAGTAACAATTACAATCATTTATTTTATTTGGAGTGTCATGACAGAACCTTGAAATAGTCACGCAGGAAGTTATTGAGATATAAGCAAAGAAACGAAAAGGAAAAATAAATATATAGATGTCCGATTTTGATAACTGACCCATAATTTGAAAGGTTGCAACAAGTGTAATATGGTTGTAATTTTAAATCCATTTAAAAATTTGTTACAACTTGGTGATTTTGCCATGATATGCTTCATTTGTATCTTAATTCCATTTACATGTAAGTTTATGATTTCTCTTAATTTTTAATTAATTTAAATTATGTCAATGAAGTAAAGACAAGACACCCATATAAGTCAGCCTTGGATCCAAGGCAAATTTTTTTTTGCACAATTTTGGGGCGCTTAAAGTGCACCAGGAAGCATCTGTATAGAAAATTTTCCCGGGCCCTAGACGGGCCCTTGACCCACGCCTACTGTTAAAACCTCATACCCTCTTTCTAGCTCCGCCCCTGTAAGATACGCCTACTAATGGCCCATTTATTTAAGCCACATTTTAAAGTAACTAATACAGTAAAACAAAAAGGGTGCATTGAAATATAATATTATTACTCTTATGTTGGGTATGCTTGAGTATGAGAGAGTCAGATGGTATGAGCATGACAGGCATTGGTAATGTTAAAGACATATAATTTCCATCAGGTCGGGCACATATGTAGACAAACATTATGAAAAACTAAGCAGATCCTACCTACTAGCAGAAATCAAATTATAAGTAACAGTTTTACCTGAAAGGAATACAATTCTGAATCCACTGTAGTCTTCTTGATTCTAGGGCCTCTGACAGTGCTGGCAACAACTTCATTTCTGTTGATCTTTGTACAGTATCCTTGTATTGTACATTGTCAGAATCGAATGCATTACCAACTGAAATGTTATTGCTAGATGAGGCACCTTGTGTTTTAATGGAGAGGTTATTTGAGCCATCCTGTATGTTACTGGAAAGGTTTTCTGGGGCATCTTGTGTTTTACTGGAGAGGTTGTTTGAGCCATCTTGTGTTTTACTGGAAAGGTTTTTTGGGGCATCTTTTGTTTTACTGGAGAGGTTCTTTGGAGAATCTTGTATCTTACTTGAGAGGTTCTTTATGGAATCTTGCGCTTTACTGGAGAGGTCATTTAAGACATGAGAAGCACCACAAAAGTCTGACTGTACAGTAATCAGTTCATTTGGAGAATCTTGAGAGGGCACATTTCCTGGTTCTTGAACATTGCTTTTATTAAATTCTTGGTTGATCATATTTTGTTTTATGGTCTCTACCTCTATACATTCAGGCTTTGTATGAGAATATTCCTTTACATGGTCTTTTTTATTTGAGCTCTGTTGATTCACAGATTTATTGTCTATTTCTTTGTTACTTCTAACAGAATCAATGTGATTTTCCTTCACTTCTATTACTTCTTTATCTTGTTTATTTTCATCTGTATCTGCTTGTATATTTGTAGGGTTCTCATTTTCTATCATTTCAAGCTTTGATTTTAATTTTTCCTGTTCTGTTTTTATCTGCGCCATCTCCAATTGTTCTTTTTTTAATCGTTCTTTTTCCTCTTTCTCTGTTTGAATTTTTGCAAGGATCTCCTTTTCCTTCCGTTCTAGTTCTAATCTTTCTCTTTCCTCTTCTTCTCTTTTTATTCGCTCTTTTTCTAATTGCTCTTGTTCTAATCGTTCCTTCTTCAGTCGTTCTTCTTCCTCTTCTTCTTTCCTCTTCTTTTCCTTTTCTATTCTTTCTTCCTCTTCTTTCTTCAACAGCTGTTCTCGCCTTTTTCTAATAACAAGAAAATCAACTTTTATGATTTATCATGTTTAGCCTGTAAATCTCAACATTGATTATATTGATTTAGAATTTTAAACTAACAAAAACTGCAAATACTCCATTTATCCTACTATCCTGTAAAAGCTTAGTCTTCACACTCTGTAAATTATTATCAGGGTTCATACAATTTGAGTTAAATTCCACAATTTTCCTGAAACAAACAATTACCAAAACAAATTTTACACAAAAATTACTACCAAAATACTGTTATGTACTGTATTTAATGAAGTTATTTTATTTCATGTTTTATTCCTCATCATCAAACATGAAACTATAAGCGACGAAATTAAAACTGGCCAGTGCTTCGTCATATTATGGCTTTTCAGATAAGGCCACAATAAACAATGTATAGAAGTCCCAAAATCAATAGGGTCCGCTTTCTTTTTATATTCTTGCAGCCTGTAATGTTTAACATCAATTGGGCTTGTTGAATTTTAGTTATCATGGTTGCAATTCCTGATGATGACATAATTTATGTCGAAATATTGAATCTTGTCATGACGGCGTGGATCTCATTGCTTGGAGTATGCATTATACTTCCTTACATGGTAGCAAGCTTTCCCAATAAATTCACCACAGCAAAAAAAAATAATGATATGGTATTTTCTTTTGAATAGTAGTAAACTTGACTAAACCATTTTATTTATTACCATTTTATGCATAGACTTCTATAATTACCTTTCTTCTTCCTGTTTACGTTTCTTTTCCATAATTTCCTTCTTTTTTCTTTGTTCTTCTTTCCTTCTCTGAGCAAGAATCTCACATTGTCTTTCCTGATCTCTTTTTTCTTTTAAATCCTCTCGCATTTTTTGCAAACGTTTTAGGTATGGTTTCCTAGCTCTGCTTAAACAAAAAATTGCATAATGTTTATTTACTAATGCTATTAGTTAGTTAATGGTAAATTCTTAAAACAAATGAAACATTGACAAAATTTGTGATTTATTGTCAATATCTATAAACCTATACCTATAAAAGTTTGCCACAGGAAATACAGTATTGTTTACCTACATTAAAGTTGACTCACTCCAACTTTAAAATTATGCTACAGTTGCATCACAATAAAAGTTGACAGCAATCTAATTTTTCATCAAATGCTCTTTTCATGTTGCATTGTGTTAAGATTGCATCGCAGACGTTAAGGGCAGTTGTTGTCAATGGGAAAATAGTCCTAAGACATGTGTTGGTTTTTTAAGCAGTTAATAATGAAATAATGAAATAATCATGTATGCTTTAAAACAGGGGTGGAACCAGTGGGGTTCGGGGGGTTCGACGAACCCCCTCCTACATTAAAAAAGACTGCCATTTTCTAGGGGAAAGGTCCTTCTACGCCCTTTTTATTTTTATACTTTTACATTCGAACCACCCTCCACAAAATTCTGGATCTGCCCCTGTAAAACTGTTTCTGTCTGACATCAATTGGATTTGATGTCAAAGGTTTCAATACCTGTAAGACCTGTACACAGACTGGATGAATGTGGCTGCTTTTTTCTCACTTTCTTCCTTTTGAATTTGCCTAAGATTCCGTTCCTTGTCGAAGACTTTTTTCTCCTCCTCCATCTTCTTTGAGAATTCTTTAATTTCCTTTTCATATTGCTGTAAAGAGGCTTCTATTTTCTTATTATCCTCTTGCAGCTGTTTCTCTACCTTTTCTTGTTGTACCTGGATGTTAGAAAAAATATTTGCATGAATAATTTCGCAAATTCATTTCCAGGCATGTACATTTTACAAGAAAACAACAAAACAAAGCACAGAGCACATCTGTATACAATTTTTAATACGTATTTCTATTTAACATTAATTTTTCTATTTTATTTTATATAGATACTGGCAACAGAACTCAGACTTTCTGTATGATGTGCTATAAAGTGGTCAACCAATATTAATAAACCAGGCTTTTATCTGTTGAAATCATCAAATTCAATAAACAAGACACCTCAAAATTACTTGCATACTTTTGATCATTGATTATCTATATTATATTTTTTACATATTACATGTTTGCACCAGACAAATGGGACACACCAACATTTCAGGCATGAATTGTAAACTCACTCTTCTTAACTGTGCCATTTCACGTCCTTTCTTTTCATTATCTTCCTTAACCTGTTTTCTGACCATATCCAGTTCTTGTTGCATACGGGCTTCAGCTTGTAGTTGTAACTCACGTTCCTTCGCTGCCACCATGTTCCTAGCTCTATGCTTCTCTTCAAATTCTTGTATCTGTTTCCGGGCTGCCTGCTCCAATATGTCTGTGTTATTTATTAACGCTACTTTTCCATTTTCTGAAATGGAAATTATATTTATATTTAGTTCATTTCCATGCTGGTCACTTCCTGACTTCATTTAAATTTTTCAGTCTACCAGACCTCAGAGAAAGTACATAATTTAATAGAGGACCTCCTTTTACATAATTACATAATGGAGTGGTACTGTAGATGATGATTTAACCTGCTTACCTTATAATTCTGAGGTCTTAGGTTCAAACCTGGTTGCAAACTAGGTTTTTCCCTACAACTTAATGCACTTGTCAATTGTATTCCCGGCTCCTGGGTACCCAGGGATGGCCGGGACTTGCATCAAGTTGCTTTATTTCAATGTTGCAACACCCGGCTAATTCCCGGCTAAGTCCTGGACAGGCCAGGCAATAATAATGTGGAAATTTTTTGGCAAAGTCCCTTACCATCCGGGCAATTCTTGCTTGGCAGTCCCCGGCCATGTGTGTGTTAAATCTCAATGAAAAACAAATAAATGCCCAACCTACCCGGGCACAATTAGGTAATCCTTGGTACATGCCCGGCCCACTCGGACATATTTATTGTGATTATAATAATAATAAACTTTATTTAACCATGGTTACACTTGTTCACCTCAATGGTGTTTTTCAACAAGGCCGTAAAAGA
>JAOTQE010022036.1:0-10623 GCA_025631205.1 Nesometra sesokonis | reverse complement strand
AATGCTCCATCAAAGTGCCATTTCCAGTCTTCTAGAGGTTCTAAATTTGAAAATTATCTTCCCTCAGTTCCGACCGTGGGTCGGGCTGAGGCAAAATTGGACTTTAACTGGTTGGCCCCCCCCCCCCCAAATTTTGCAAACATGTCTATGCCCCTGAGTGTGTACTGCATTTTTTAACATACACATGAGTCATGTTGCATACATGACCAACAGCTTAATGTCTCAACTGAAAAATGTGCACTATTATTATTTCTGCCATTTGCTGAGCAATATTGAGCTCCAGGTTTAGTGGAAGGCAATGTTGTAACATTCTGCATTACTTTCTTTTATGGCTTTTATTAGCTTGTATTTCGGTCATTTTCGGAGCACTACTGTGTGCTAGGTTATCAGTGTGTTAATCTTCACTATTACTTTGTTTTATGGCTTTCTTTAGCATCTTTAAATAAACCATCCAACTTTGAGAATTCGCCAAGAACTCATGGTAAAGGGATAGCAGCACGGTTTGACAACAGACCAGTAGATGCACCAGATCAAGGAAGTATGCCAACATCTCATGTTGTCAATGATCCTGAGGATGACTCTGACGAACCATCCATGCTGCAGCAGATTCAATCAATATCTAAGTAAGTATCTAGATCTTAATTTTAGTCCGTCTTGCCTCTGGTTGTCTATGAAAGGAGACCAGTTGATGCCTCAGATCAAGGAACCATGGCAATATCTGGTGTTGTCAATGATCCAGAGGATGACTCTGATAAACCATCCATGCTGCAGCAGATTCAATCAATATCCAAGTATCTAGATCTTAATTTTAGTCTGTCTTGCATCTGGCTGTCTATGAGAAGAGACCAGTAGATGCATCAGATCAAGGAACCATGTCAACATCTGGTGTGGTCAATGATCCAGAGGATGACTCTGAAGAACCATCCATGCTGCAGCAGATTCAATCAATATCGAAGTAAAACTCGGGGCCACTCTATTGCCACCATTAGATAGACTTTCTTCATTAGTACTTCTACGTCTTGATGTGGAACTGGAACGCTATTGTCCAGACCCAGTACCGTTCGTTTATCGTTCAAGAAATCTCTTACACTTACACTAAGTTTATAAGTTCAGTAAATTCTTTCCTAATCAAATCAACCCAAGTGTCACTAGCATGCAGCTGATGACTGATGTATGATATTCTCATTGGATGGAATCTCCAGTTTCTGTAGTAAGAAGTGGATGAGGGTACAATACTTCTACTGGATGGAATGCTAGTCAATCGAAGTAGACCCACTTTTTGATTTAATGCTTACTTTTGAAAGTGTTTTCATTCAACTGATTGTTTTATAGGTGTATGCATAGAAACTTTAATCCCGGTGTTCCCCTTTCACAAATATACTTTTTTAAACAATGAAAAAATATTGTATTGTATACTTTAAATGTTTTGAGATGTAAACAATGAAAAAATATTGTACACTATAAGTGCTTTCAGGAGTGAGTTGACTGCAGTATGTACACTACAGGTTTCTGTTTTTGTTGACAAATTATAGTTTTTTTCTCTAATGTATTGTTAATCTTTTTTGGCAGGACTCAAAAACATTCAAAGAAAAAGAAAGTGAAACCACCTTGGTTTGGACCATTAGGTAATCTTTTTGTTTCTCTTTCAAAAAATTCACTTGGAAGACTACATTTCACCCTAAACTGTTCCAAAAATCATTAAATTAATGTTGGCATATGTAAACATGACCCTCCCTAAACCAGAATATCAGGTATACCATCAAAATGTATGATACAATGGCTGGTCAATTTTGGGAGAGTTATTTGGGAGAGTCATTTAATCAGAGATTGATTTAAGGGGTGCTTAGCTACCCCCACCCTCCCCCCTAAAATTGAACTGAACAATATCTTTTATTAGGTTTATAGAGACAATTCACTCGTAATAATTGTAATTTGTCTGTATAGGGACACCAAGGTGTTAAGCCGGACTTACAAGTTTAAGATGTTTATTTTGCCAAGTCCAAATCTTGTTCATGGTTTAAGCCCATCTAGATTCGCTCTGCAAACATGTTTAAATTTATTCAAACTTTAATCAAATGTACAACCTGATCATGTGAATATAAAGTGAATATTTTCAAAATATTAGTATTTTTTAATTGATTTAAAATAAAATATTTTGTTTTAGATGACTTAGATGGAAATCATGAGAAGGATAGGTAAGTTCAACCATCTGCCATCAAATGACCACTTTTTGCATACTAGTCAAATTACCCATCCTGTAACCTTGACCTTTGACCCATTCCCATAAGTTTGACCTTTGACCCTGTGACCCATCATGGGCAATTCCGGTCTGAACCTACATACTTCCACCAAGTTTGGCCAAGATGGGACCAAGGAGTAGCGAAAAACAGTTATTTGACCTTTGACCCCAGTGCCCTTTGCCTTTCCAAAAATCAACCCCTTATGGTCAATTTTGCAGTGAACCTGCATCCACCTACCAAGTTTGATGGCGATCAGACCAAGGACCTGGGAGGAGTAGAGGAACAGACAAACGTTGCTCAAATTATAGTATGATTTCTGGCAATATCAAGTTAGTTTTAAAAGTTATCCTATTGAATACTAAAGTTGCTGTTAAAAATATTAAAAGCAGACAGAGGTCTTGAATGAAGGAAAAGTTATTTTAGGTTTAAGCTTAATTTCTAAATTTATGTCTTAGTAGTAATGATAGGAGTGAAATGGAAGAATCAGATGATGGGATATTCAAACAACCACACGCTCTTACTGGTAAGTTCAGCAGTGTTTTTGTCATTGTGAGTATTAATGTTCATGACCATTTAGACAGACCATTTATTCCTGCTCTAAAGTTATGTAGATTAATTAACTCTTGCCTGTAGGTATAAAGAAGTTCTCCTAAGAGTATGCTTAGATTCATGACTTAAGCAATGCATAGTGTAAGCAAGGCCTATACTAAACTAACGACCAAAGTCTTCACATACAAGTTATTAAATTAACATATAAAATGAAGATTGGCCCTCGAGCACCCCCTTCAGAGAGAATGACCACTGTAAAAAAAAGCGTAAAATGGGAGAAATAAGATTTTTTTTTGGCTTGTCAAAGTTTATATTTATATTGTTTGATTACACACAACCTAAAGGCTTAATGAAACTTTGACACAAACTTTATTGAGTATTTTAATGATCTTTATTATGCTACGTTATGCCATTTCTTTTTACATCTTTAAGAAAACCGAAGAAACATGATTCCCAGATTTTGAAAATTATATTTATTAGAGCAAGACCTCCCTTTGAAAAAATAACTCATGGTAGATAATTGTAGTGTCAAGGTGGATAAAGGTAGTTAACAGGGTTGACCCTATAAAAATAAAAAATCCTAAAAATTCCCAAATAGGGCTGAATATACTTTTTATGATTAACTAAAACATATAATGAAAAGTAATTTTTTGGGTGAACCTGCCCTTTAAGGCATTAATAACATCAACAGGCAGGGTAATTATATACTACCTTACTAGGTAGTTCTCTGTGTTACTAGGTAGATCTCCCTAGTAATTTAGCATGGCAGATCAACCTGGTCAGAGGGTGTTCTTTTTTTCAAAGGGCTGCATTCTTCTTTTACAGATGTTATGGCTGATGACCACGAGGATCTAAGATGGAGGATATCAGCTTCAAAAGACGACGATGATGATGAACAAGAGCATATTGAACATGGCCGAAGAAGTCGATGGCGCCAACAACAAGACCTGAGTCTGCAGAGGTCGTGGTCATCGCTCTCATTCTTTGATAAATCTCATCGGGGAAGAATATCGGCAAATCTAAATTTAGAAACAGAAGGTACGGCTTAATTTTTGGTCAATAATTTGCAGATCATTTCCAGCCTTTCAGATATCTCTGTGTGGTTTTTTGACTATGTGAAGAGATTTAAATAAAATAGTAAAACAGTAAATATAAAATTGAAATATTCTGTGATGTAGAGCAGTATGTCTTCAAATTTAAATTCTGTGTTAAACCAGACTGCTTGTAATAACTTATTTAAGTTAACTTAAGTTTGTAATTAATTTACTTGTTATGTCATGTGTAGAAAAATTTAAAAAAAAAACAACTATAATATATAATAGTTTTCATGCTAAGATATCACTGCTTGCTTCAAAAAGTTGTAACAGTTTTCTTTTAAATCCATAATACCATATTGATGCATGTTTAATATGGTCTATGGGTGAACCTAACATTAAGTGTAGTTTTCAAACCATAGGTTTGTATAACTCTTTCCATGTATTTTATACAAAAAATAATAAAGGAATGATTAATTCCACTTCCTATAATTTCAGGAGATGTAATGGATGAATTGTTAAGTGACAGGAAGGAAAGATCTAGTGTGGACAAAGATGACAGCAGGTTAGTTTAATCATTTTATCCAAATTTATTGTCCCCAAATATATTGTCCTCAAATATATTGTCACTTAATTGTAACAATATATATTGTCATCAAATTTATTGACACCAAAGTTTGTTATCAAATGTATTGTCCTCAAATATATTGTCCTAAATTTATTGTCACCAAATTTATGGTCACCAAATATATTGTCCAAATTTATTGTCCCAAAATGTATTGTCCCCAAATGACTTGGACAGTGGCATTTTCCTCAGTTGGCAAAACTGGTGGTAGTCACTGTGTTGTGCATTGAGCCATGGAGACTTGCTGGTTCCCAGTTCAACATTTTCATTGTATTTCGGCTGGAGGGTGGAAATTTGACTGAATATCGCACCACCTTTCTAATGAGATGTCATACATCTGTACTTTTTGTTCCACCTAGTCGCCTGAAAACGTACTGAGACAGGGCCTTTGTAATTGCAGCTCCTAAACTGTTTAACAATCTTCCCACTTCTATCTGAGAAGCTCCTTCAATTGAAGTATTCAAAACTCTTTTGAAAAATGCACCTTTTTAGTTTGCTGTAGTTTGTATTTTTCTTTAATCTCCTTTTTAAGTGCTTTGTGAGAATCGATGATTGTTTAATATGACAACATTAATATTAGCTTATTGTTAGTCCCATGCGAAACACAGCTCATACATGTTAAAGAATTTAGCACACTCTCATAAATAGTTCATTTCAGTTAATTTGTAATTAAGTGTTATAAAAGCAATTTTAATTTGATAGCTAATTGTCCCAATGACAATCCAGTTTGGTCTTTAAAGGTTTTGTGCTTGGTGTCTTGCAACACCACAAAAATTAAAAACACATTTTTAGTATATTTCCAATCAATTACTAAATGCAAATTATTTCAATTAAAAACAAAACTAATGTTTTTTTATATATGAATTAATTTATTTTTAATAAATTATAATACCAATATTATTGACCACCATCATCCTAGTAACATTTTCATACTTTTATTACAATTTCAAGCTGAGGTTAGCATTATCAGGGAGACTTCTATAGCCAAATTAGATAGATTGTCTTCATAATGGTGTCATGTTTGAAGTTTCACTTCTTTACACACCCAGCACATTTGGTTTTACATCCAATTGGGAGGAAACCATATTTGTATTTAAAAAATTGATATATTGCCCTTTGAGTAATAAGATTATATGACCATTTCGGATTCTTTTTTTTATATCTAGTGATGAATTTGAAATTCCACTGTTACCAACTGGTCAACATCTAACCATTAACATCAAGAGTACCTGGGGAGACAGGCATTACGTAGGCTTGAACGGTATCCAAATCTTCCAGAGTACCGGTGAAAAAGTCAAGATAGACTCTGTAAGTAAAAAAAAACTTCTTCAACGTTTCAACTTCATTTTAATTTAAATATTCTGTAGCAACAGTATTAAAGGTGACTACAGTATAACCTCTGTTAAGAGTGCTTCTATTTAACTATACACTGATTTTATTCTTGTCTACCTCTGAAGCAGGGTGCTTTTGCGTGCTAAGCACCCCCTAGATAAGGCACTGGACCAATGAGTAGTTGATCTTGTTTAATAGAAGTTTTTGAATGTGTTTCTTCATGGTAAACCTGACAACATCAAATTTCATGTTAAACTAAACATGTTTTTTACAGCAAAAAAAAAACACCAACTCTCTTTAAACCGAATTTACTGGAAAACTGAACAACATAAACAGTCCATGGGTTGTCGGTGGACTGTATAAAAACAAAGAACTAAATATATTAATAATAATGGTGAATATTTGTACGGTATATGCACCAGTATCCATCTAGAAGATGCTCATGGCGCTGTGGATCAGATGTTCCACTTTCTTATGACTTTCTACTCCCCTAAAGGTCACTTCATGTCATGAAACAAGTACTGGGTTGTACTCGCGCTCTTTCATGTTCATGACAAGGGTCATGTATGGACCAATACACCGGGGTATCCCCTACTCATCTTGAAATATTTGCTGGGTTCTTTAAAGTGTACACGAGTTGTTTGTGTACGTTGGGTCTATGGTTTACAATCCTTAACCTTGAAGACTTGTTCCACCACCAGTACCATGGTGCAAGCAGGCCTCAAACCTGTCATTTTTTTGCTATGGTTCACAGTTCCCCTGCCTTAACTGCTCGGCCATACAACTCGCACAAACATATAACCAATATAATTTATTTTCTAGATTACTGCAGACCCTGCTGATATTAACATCCTCCAGGAGTATGAAAATGACCCTAGGGTCATTACAAACCTCATCAATGGAATCAACCGCACAAGAGATGACACAAACATGTGGCTTGCTCCATTCTACAGTGGCAACAAACACACGATATCTATCACATTTGAAGAATCTGTTGAAGTTGCAATGATACGTATATGGGTATGTATCATAGAGTTAAATTAAAGAACTAGAGCACTTACTTGCAGTGATTTAAAGTAGGTTTGTAAACAAAAGAACAATGAGGTATGTATCATAGAGTGTAATTTATGGAACTAGAGCACTTGCAATGATTCGTATTAGGGTGTGTAAACAAAAGAATAATGGATGACACCCATATGGCTGTCTCCATTCTACAGCAGTAAAAACACAGTATCTGTTGAAGCTGCAACATATATGTGCACACTCTTGTAAAATTTGACAGGCTACATGTAATGAATAAGCCCACTATGGCTTGTCCATAAAAAAGTTAAAGTTGTCAAATTGTGACAAGACTAGATGCATGTAGCTCAAAATATTATTATTGAATTTCAGAATTATAACAAATCTCGAATTCACTCATTTCGAGGTGTGAAAGACATAGAAATTTTACTGGATAACACATTCATCTTCAAAGGAGAAATAGCAAGGTAAGAGACCAGTCAAAACTATCGTGCTACAGTTACTGTGCTGCAGTAATTCAGCTACAACAGTATTAGGAACCATGTCAACATTATCCTATTGGAGTTACTGCATTAATTCAGTCACAACAGCATTAGGGACAATGCCAAAATTATCCTGCTGCAGTTACAGCAGTAATTAAGTTACAACAATTTTAGGAACCATGTCAACATTATCCTGCTGCAGTTACTGCAGTAATTCAGTCACAGCAGTATTAGAAACCATATTAACATTGTCCTGTTGCAGTTACTGCAGTAATTTAGTTACAACAGTATTAGGAACCATGTCAACATTATCCTACTGCAGTACCTGCAGTAATTTAGTCACAACAGCATTAGGGACAATGCCAAAATTATCCTGCTGCAGTTACTGCAGTAATTAAGTTACAACAATATTAGGAACCATGTCAACATTATCCTGCTGCAGTTACTGCAGTAATTCAGTCACAACAGTATTAGAAACCATATCAACATTATCCTGTTGCAGTTACTGCAGTAAGTTAGTTACAACAGTATTAGGAACCATGTCAACATTATCCTACTGCAGTTACTGCAGTAATTCAGTCACAACAGCATTAGGGACAATGCCAAAATTATCCTGCTGCAGTTACTGCAGTAATTAAGTTACAACAATTTTAGGAACCATGTCAACATTATCCTGCTGCAGTTACTGCAGTAATTCAGTCACTACAGTATTAGAAACCATATCAACATTATCCTGTTGCAGTTACTGCAGTAATTTAGTTACAACAGTATTAGGAACCATGTCAACATTATCCTACTGCAGTTACTGCAGTTATTCAGTCACAACAGCATTAGGGACAATGCCAAAATTATCCTGCTGCAGTTACTGCAGTAATTAAGTTACAACAATATTAGGAACCATGTCAACATCCTGCTGCAGTTACTGCAGTAATTCAGTCACAGCAGTATTAGAAACCATATCAACATTATCCTGCTGCAGTTACTGCAGTAATTCAGTTACAACAGTATTAGGAACAATGTCAACATTATCCTACTGCAGTTACTGCAGTAATTCAGTCACAGCAGCATTAGGGACAATGCCAAAATTATCCTGCTGCAGTTACTGCAGTAATTAAGTTACAACAATATTATGAACCATGTCAACATCCTGCTGCAGTTACTGCAGTAATTCAGTCACAACAGTATTAGAGACAATATCAACATTGTCCTGCTGCAGTTACTGCAGTAATTTAGTTACAACAGTATTAGGAACCATCTAAACATTATCCTACTGCAGTTACTGCAGTAATTCAGTCACAACAGTATTAGGGACAATGCCAAAATTATCCTGCTGCAGTTACTGCAGTAATTCAGTTACAACAGTATTACTTAAATAGCTGAAAGAGAATTACTGAAAACAAGTCAAGATGTGACCTTGTGTGTCAATGAAAACATAATAGCACTTGAGAAAACTAATGGCACTACATTATAAAAGAAATGTATGGTAATTTTGAGTTAACTACCTCACTGTCTTATCACATTCAAGCTGGTCCAGGACTAACTCTAGAGCAACACTAGTTGATCCTGGACTATCCATAAACCTGGTTTCTCTGCAGACAAAATTTAGAATGCTTCCGTCCAAGGTTTATAACTGGGCAAATGTTAGAAACTTTTGAGAATACCATAGTCAGTTAGTCCTAGATTAAATCTGAATTTAGTCCTGGACTAAAGTTAGTCCGCTTTCAAGAATACCAGCCAATATGTTTATTAAGGTTAGGTATCACATTAAATGTTTATGAAGAAGTGGAAACTTATCCAATTATCCATTGTGATAACATTTTACAAAATGTTCTAATGGGGATGTACACATAATGGGAAGCCTTATACCTTAAAGAAATCATAAAGTATAGTTTAGACATGAGAGGTTGAATTTTATCTTTCTGAAACAACATAAATTTTATATTCATAATTATGTTTACTGTTCTTGTTTTTAGAGCGACCGGCAACTTAAGTATGGATCAAGATACTTATGGAGATGTAAGTCAGACTTCTTAAAAAAACATTTTTGTTTTTTAAATTTTGCTTAGGTGAACGAATGCTTATTTATTTTTTTTGAGCAAAATTAATGCAGATAGTATACATCTCTAACAGACCACAACAGTTTTTAAGTTCGCAATTTAGGTGTGGCCTACAAGTTTTATTTAAGAAGTTTCATAAAACAGACACTGTCTGCTATTGCAATTACTACTCAGTCAAAATCTTTATTTAAACACGATAAGTTTACAATAAAACACTCGTTCACCAATTAGGTGTTCTTCCATGAGTTCGTGATAAAATACATGCAAAGTATACAAAAATAATCAAATATAATACACAATGTACAGTCAACTCTCCCAATACCGGACTCTCTGGAAACCGGAATTCACGAAAAGCCAGACTTTTTTAAAGGTCCCAAATTTTTTCTATTTCTATTCTATTATCTTAATTCTAAATTCAGAAAACCGGACTTTCCAGAAAACCGGAAAATAGTTGCCGGCCCGAGGGTGTCCGGTATTGGGAGAGTTGACTGTATATACACAAATAAATAAATGAATTAGTACATTTCAGCAAACACTGCTCAACATCATGCGTTTTAAAAACTTATTTGTTGTTTATCAATTTTAATGTGTTTTTGAATTCATGGAGAGATTGCGGAATTGTGTTAACCTCAATATTGTACTTATTACAAGATGTAGCACCTCTATAGGATTCATTGTAATTAAGCATTGTATAGAGAGGTGTTTGTAAATAAGAAGGTTTATGAGCGGATTTTTCTGGTGAGCAACGGGGCAGCCTAGATTTTGGTGGCATGGGTTAAGATTTAACTTCTCTATTTATAACCTGAAAATCATAGCTCTAGTTAGAAATCAATGTTCATTTAGGCCACTATTTTTACTATAATACCTTCAAAACTTGTATTTATTTCTAGACTATCCTTTTTACTACCGATGAAGAGATTCTGGAGCTCATCTCTAAAGTTGATGATGTGTATGTTGCTGAAGAGGAATGGTTTAGCTCAAGTTTTGATGAGGATACCAACGTAGAGCGACCTAGAACAGCAGACCTGGGAGAGGTAACAGTCATAGATTTATTGTTAGTGAGTTAATACTTCAGGACGGTGAAGTGAGAGAATGCCGTTCTGTACTCTATGGAGCATGAAAACATAAACATATAATAATTATACAATGATATATATATATATATATATATATAAGTAGAACGAATTTGGGCAAGCCCATAAAAACGACGACGACCATATAATGCCAAATTTGATAAATATGTTAAACGTAACAGTAGAGAAAATCCGACTAAGATCGGAAAAA
>JAOTQE010022025.1:0-10623 GCA_025631205.1 Nesometra sesokonis | reverse complement strand
CGGACAAAACGCGTAACCAACCCTGGGAGCTTTGTGCCTCTTCGTGGAAACGAAAATCTCAATTTCAACGGTTTGTGTCCGTTTGCTAATTTTTTGTAATTAACTAATTAGGCACATTTACTCTACCAAATTATGTGATAAGGTAGAGTTTGATAAGCATAATCAGAATATCAAATTTTTTTTTTTGAAAAAATGCCATATTTGGAGTTTGTGCCTCTTCGTGGTGTTGGTGACGATATACATACATATTATTCATAAGTTACATTGGCATTAAGTTTTTAAGAATTAAAATTATTATGTATAACGAATGTAAAGGAAGAATAAATAAAGGTAGTGGTTTTATCAAGAAGAAAGAAAAATATAATGTATGGTATGAAGGTATTTTGTATGGTTCCTGAATGTATACAGACAATTTTATTACCTGTATATTTTTTGGTCTGTGTGTGTTTCGAGGTCACTGAAGAAAGCTGTCGGGAAAAGGATGTGTGCATGTCGGATGTGACGACATGAAATGGAGGCACATAATTGTGCGTGCACCTGATGATAATGATAATGATGATAATAATAATGTATTGAACTTAGTGTACTACACTTACAGATAGGCTACCATTAAAAAAACGGAGGAGATGGATTGTACACTATCCACAGATGCAACAGGACGAATTTCTGATGAGAGATGTAATCAGACGGAAGAATAATGAAAGAGTAAAGAAGAGAATAATGATTTTTGGTAACTTCAAAGAGAGGAAGGCGATACTACCCATTAAATTGGAATGCAGTAATCCGATAGCAGCTCCTACTGATGGATTCCATTAAGGGCCTGCCTTCGACAGAAGAGAAACTGGCGTAGATCCAGACGTTCGTAACCTCGTTTGCATATGTATCGGAAGGATATCCATACCAAAGTACACATTCTAGATAATAAATCTTGGGTATTGTTTTTCTTTTCGCAGAATTTTTATTATAATGTATCACTTTGATATTAAAATTATGATTTCAAGTCGTCATACCCTTATTTAGATATTGTTATTATTAAAATATGAATAATACATGTTTCTTTCTTCCAGTAGAGCTTTCTAAAGGGTATGTCTCGCATGCATACTTTATTAATTTGCTATTATACTTGACTTGTTCAATACCCTTAATGATTTTGAGATTATTCTTACTTTTAAATTAAAACATTCATAATTAATGTATTTATTTCTGTTGCGGGTCACGAGTACTTCCATAGCTTCTGTCGCTAAAACAAAGGTGTTTACATTTAAAATAAAATACATACACAGGTAAATAATAAAAACATATCTTATTATGTAATAACCCTAAACAAACTACTTCAACAATTTAGTGTGCCATCATTTATATTTAGGAAAGGACATCGTTTGTGTAAAATTGTAAATTCTAACAGTTGTGCTTTTCAAAGTTCAGCGGCATAGGCCTACATGATTTTGAACAATTGTTGCTCTTTTGGCTGTTCTATAATAGCTACTACGTGTATTCGTCAATACCCTTTGCAATTAGAACACATTCCTAGACATAACGACTTTAAGTGGCAGCTTGTTAAATCACACAGATTAGTTCTGTATGGTTGAAATGTAGAACATTCAAAACCAATAAGTGACCAAGTAAAATAGAACCTTCCTCTCTAATCACAAACAGACAAAATGTATTAAAATGCAGCATCGTAATTCTAGCACCTATTTTATAGAATATAAGTTACGGTATGTGTATAAAAGAATGAACATAATTGCAATATAATGGAAACATTGTCAAAAGGCAAAGTCATCGCCTATCCAACACGATTTGTATTGAGTCACTAAACGGAAACACGTCACTCCCGATGACACAAAACGATGGAAATTGCCTGATTTGAAGCGGTTTTTTTTTGGTATAAACAAGTATTCGTATCTCGACGAGCTCCGGCTTTGTGCCAACCTCCTAAATGACCCCTGTGTATTTTCTTTGAGTGTCGTTGCCGCTATTCCAACCTGGAACAAAAAAGATCCGTTAATTAATTGATTAATCACACGAGTAGCAGTGGTATCGTTGTAGATTGCTTTTTTTTGTAGCATTTCGTGACTGTCCATTATATCCTTTTTAAACACTACTCCTACGTAAACGTGTACAAAGACGAGTGAGCAGCGCCGTTGTTTCGTAACTGAAAGTGAAATATATTTGTGGGTTCGAATCCCACTCTGTGCAAAGGGTATCAACAAAAAAATTAAAATACTGTAATCAGCCTCGTCACTTTTCCAAGCAGGACCAATAAAAGATTCATTAATTAATCACACGAGTAGTAGTGGTATCGTTGTAGGTAACATTTCCTGACTGTTCATTATATCCTTTAGAAACACTACTCCAATGTAAGCGTATACATGGACGAGTCAGCAACGTCGTTGTTTTGTAACTGAAAGTGAAATATGTTTGTGTGTTCAAATCCCACTCTGTGCAAAGGCTTTCAAGAAAAAATTAAAATACTGTAATAACCCCCGCCAGTTTTCCAATCAGGAACAAAATAGATTAATTAATTAATCACACGAGTACGCATTGAGCTCCGTCTATCCGGATCTAAAATGCTCATAGTGATCAAATAAAGTTACACAACTTATCAAAATGTTCGAAATGTCAATACCTATAAGCTGGTACTAATTATTAGTACAGTAAACTACCTGACCAACATACACACGGTGTTACCGTAAATTGCTGTTTTTGCCGTGTATTGGAAGACACTTTTTATTTTCAGAGGACTGTACAGCCCCCAGAAAAAGGGTAATCACGTTATATAAAATATTAATCGAAGAGAAATTTTATTGGCTGTCTATCTATATACAAATTAATTTAATTGGGCAAAAGTTCTAACCGGCACACCCTTTTAGTGAACGACAGGCCAATCCTTCCATGGAGCTTTTGAAAAGCCATTGTTACCATAGCATCGTGAGATTCTATTAGAATTGCAGAATTCGGCCTCTCTGCTGGAAAGTTACTGGTTATATATATTACTAACCTAGGCCTACCTTATGCACTTACACTAAGCTCTGCTAGGCCTGAGTTTAAATATTGCCGTATTTGTTACAATTGTTTGTAAATAGTTATGTTTGTGATCAATGATTATTGAAATTAAAATATTAAAAACCAGTTCGTATGGCACAGATTTTATTCTGACTCCGTGTGAGAAACGTATCGTAACACTAAGAGTGGACAATTTCGAAGCAGCTGGCGGAACAGCGCTTGCTGGCGTTCAAGGCGAAATACACACGGACAACATCTTGCGCGCTGTGAATTAATTTTACTGTTGTCAAAACCCAAATTGGCTAAGGAACTTAATGATCACATGATTGCCATAAAAACGAGGCTTCCTGGTTATCCACTGTGATGAAAAGGGCACTTACGGTACTGGATTTGCAATCGACACGCTTTTGAGTAAGCTAACAGAGCTTCCTAAACAATATCGGATAAAATAATTACACTAAGAGTACCAACGTCTTGCACATTGCACTTACTGTATCTCTCGTATCTATGAACTTTAACAATTGATAAAGCATTCTACCAACAACTTCACAATCCCACGAAATGATGTCCTTGTGATTTGTAGGTGATTTCTATGCTCGTGTTACAATGATTTTGAGACATGGCCAGGAGTTTTTGGTCAGATTGGCAGAGGTTTATATAATTGAAATGGTGAACTATTTTCCCAACTCTGTAACGAATACAATTCAGCAGTTACCAACATATTCTTCAACGTATCGGAAAACCATTTCTACTTGTGAAAGCATCCCCGCTCTGGTCACTGGTACTTGCTGGATTATTTCCTCATAAGTGAGAGTAACCGTCGTTAAGTATGTATTACTAGAGCTTTAAAAGGAGCCGATCGATTCAACTGATCACTATAGTATTCGCTGTCGTACCAAGCTTAACCTTCATTCCACAAGTTGCATGTCAGCTCCAAACCCAGTTAGGCGTGCAGATGTAGAAAGCTAAGAAAGCTGTATCAGATGTAAGCTGAAAACTACATGTTATAGAGCATACATACCACTTCAGAACGAATCTCATGAAGACATGTGGATAAATTTTAAGAATTGTGTATGCGGTCAGTAAATTTTTGTAACTGATCTACCAAAACGACAAAATGCAGATTGTTTTAACGATAATGGCACAGCGATAACCAACCTTGTTGATGAGACGAAACGAGTCATTCACGCCTACTTACCTGAATAACCAAAATGACCATCATAGAATGGCTGAAACCTCTCGTTGAAGTTGGATTGCATGAAACTCAGTGTGGATTCCGCAGTAACCGTTCAACAACTGATATGATATTTACATTGCGGCAGCTACAGGGGAAAGCACCTGAACAGAAAGTTCTACTCTATATTGGCTTTATAGACTTCATCAAGGCTTTTGACACGGTAAAAAGAAAGTTTCCCACCGTGAATTCTCAACATCATTCGGCAGCTACACACCAACATACCTCAATTTGCTATGTGGTAAACGGTCAGATTCGTTTCCTGTTAAACAAGGCGTGAAGCAAGGTGTGTCCTGGCTCTTACTCTCTCTTCACTGTATCTTACTGCCATTCTAGGACTAATGTACAAATGCAAGACACGATCTTTCCCGCTTAAAGGCTAGCACAAAAATAAGAGAAGTATGTGTTTATGAGTTGCAATAAACTGATGACTTAGCTCGTGTGGCACATTCAGTGTCCGTTCACCAATGCATGATAGATACATTTGGGGTGCTTCAAGTATAACTAAAAAACGTATTAGCTTTTCATCTGCTCTATTTAGAAATCTGCAAAATATAGTATGGAAATGCCCTGGAATCAGGATTGAAACCAAGTGTGAAGTATACAGAGCTGTAGCTTTATCTTCCTTACTTCGTTCAGCAGAGACACACTATACATAAATCACATTCGCAGACTTTAAAGAATCCAGATGTCCCAGCTATGACACATTATGGGTGTTAAGTGGACTAATATCAAATGTTGAAGTGAAACGAAGAGGGGTGCCAAACATCGAAGCACTGCTCACACAAAGACAACTGAAATGGTCTGAGCATGTCGCTAGCAGAATGAGATTCCGATACCCAATGTTGTATTTTACGGGGAACGTGGCCATTTAGCGAGCAAAAAGACATGTCCCCTTTTAATATGCCTAAAAAGGCATCTCAAGTCATGTGGAATTGAAGCAAATACCTAGAAGACATCTGCTGTACACAGAACCACTTAGAGACACGAAGTTAGAAAGTCAGCAGTTACTATTGGTTCTGCTACAGCACAGAGATACAAGTTGCAGAAACAGCGGCGACAAGAAACCACACAAGATGAAAGATAGCCTACGCCTACAGCTGTACTACGTTGTGACAATTGTGGTAGAACAAGCACACATAGAATTGAACTGCATGCGCATGTTACGGCACATTTTGGTAAGTTGGTAAATTAGTTGGTTGGTAAGTTACCAAAATGTGTCGTAATATGTTACGGCACATTTTGGTACCTGCACATTTTGGTAAATTTACCAAAATGTGCAGGACATTGACGGCACATTTTGGTAACTTCAATAATCACACAATTATCACAAGTACACATTGTAAGTGCAAATGGTTTTTGTCCTCACCGAACGAATTCGGTAGCCTAAGGGGACTATGAAACGGCGTGTTTGTGTGTGTGTGGTGGGGGGATGTGTGGGGGTGCTTCAAATGATAAGATTTGCTTCCTCTCTGTCATTCCTAGGCCGATTTCGTTTCTGATTTCTCTGACTACAATTGAAACCAACGAAATGTTACTTCTCCCACATTCAACAGTGCATTTTGATTTGGCTTGTTTAATCTGATAGGACTTGGTTGGGACAATCAAACGTCAACGTACAATTCTCAAATTCATTAACTATGCAGATTTTATCAAATGTGTCTTGTACGTCTTCACACCGAGATCAAAGTGCGCGTGTTACAACCGCTAACATAAAAAACAACAGCTAATGTAGAAACAACCGCTAATGTAGAAAACTCAACAGCTTATGTAAAAATAATCTCAGCTAATGTAGAACGATCAACAGCTAATGTAGAAAACTGAAATTGCCTCACAGCTAATTAGATACAAGCAACAGCTAATGTAGAAAACTGCAATACCATTGAATGAAGCATGAAATGAACTAAATTACTGTAACCTGCGCATTTCACAGTGGCGAGTAAACGCTGTGTTAACATTTTTTTAAATACTTGGGGAAGACGGGGCAGGTTGCATCGGTTAAAATTAATATAATATCACAGCACCATTGATTGAAAAATAGGCGAAATTAAAGTACTGTTACCTTTCGCATTCCACAGTGGCACGAAAACGCTGTGTTAACATTGTTTAAATGACTAGGGAAAGACGGGGCAGGTTGCATCACTAAAAATGTTATTGTAACATTACAATACTATTCATTAAAACATGGGCGGAACTAAAGTAATGGTTGCCTGTATAATCCCCAGTGGCGCGTGTTAACATTGTTTAAGTGACATGGGGAAGACGGGGCAGGTTGCATCACCAAAAATAATATTGTAATATTACAATGCTATTCATTAAAACATGGGCGGAACTAAAGTAATGCTACCTGCACATTCCCAAGTGGCGCGTAAACGCTATGTTAACATTGTTTAATTTACAAGGAGAATACGGGGCAGGTTGGATCACTAAAATAATATTATAGTATTAGACAATACCATTGATTGAAACAAGAGCGGAACTATAGTAATGTTATTTGTATATTCCTCTGTGGTGGGTAAACGTTGTGTTAACATTGTTTAAATGACAAGGTGAATATTATTTTCATTGATTTAACCTGCCCCGTCTTTCCCATGTCATTTAAACAATTGCAATGCAGCGTTTTTGCACCACTGGGTATATACAAGTAAAAGTACTTTAGTTCTGCCAATGTTTCAATCAATGCTAATGTAATATTAAACAATTATTTTTAAGTGTGTCAACCTGCCCCGCCTTCCTCTAGTTATTGAAACAATGTTAACGCAGCGTTTACGAGCCACTGGGGAATATGCAGGTAACATTACTTTAGTACCGTCCCATGTTTCAATGAATAGCATTGTAATATTACAATGTTATTGTTGGTGATGCAACCTGCCCCTTCTTCCCCATGTCATTTAAACAATGTTAACACAGCGTTTACGCGCCACTGGGGAATACGCAGGTAAACATTATTTTATATCCGCCCATATTTCAATGAATAGTATTGTAATATTACAATATTATATTTAGTGATGCAACCTGCCCCGTCTTCCTCATGTTATGTAAACAATGTTAACACAATGTTTACGCGCCACTGGGAAATATGCAGGTAACATTACTTTATATCCGCCCATATTTCAATGAATAGTATCGTAATATTACAATATAATTTTAATGATGCAACCTGCCCCGTCTTCCCCTAGTCATTTAAACAATGATAACACAGCGTTTTTCCCGACACTGGAAAATGCGCATGTAATTATACTGTTACCATGGCAACACACTAATCTTCATACTTGAGAAAATTTGTCTTGCCGGTCTTGCCAGTCTTTACCGCAGGACAATATCTCCTTAACTCCTTGACCGTATAAGTCTCAAGCCCACCAATAGGTTTTAGTCCAGTTACCAAAATGTGCAAATTGCCCAAAATGTGCAGGCAAGTCCATTTTTAACTGCACATTTTGGTAACAGTTGATCCCGTCAGGAATAGGTGCACGATTGGCACATTTTGGTAACAATTTTTTTTACCAAAATGTGCAGTTACCAGAATGTGCCGTAACAGTGCACGTGATTGCCGACGTCAGATACATCATACTCTGATTGAGTGATAGCCATAGGCAATGTAATGAATATAACCACTTCGATTAAATATTAGAACACCGTATTCTTGTGACGCTTACCGTAACATTATTTTACGACGTTTACTTGTTTTCTTTCTTTCGTTCTTTGTAAAAAATATAGAAACAAATATCATGCTACCTTATTTTAATTGACGAGACCATAGGTCAATTTTTGTTTAAAAATCTCAATAAACTATAGTTCTAGAACTAGGGAGTTCTGGTATGAGTTACTATCATAGGCTTAACCTGGCAACGGCTACGCTGACAACTATGGCTGCATACCGCCAGAGAAAAATATATGTAGAGTCAAAGGTCAAATATAATTTAAATTTAAAATCATTATATTTTGATAAAGTTAATGCTTCTTAATTCAACAAGACAACAAAAATGCGTTTATTGTTTCTTTTAGTTGTATCTATCAGACTTTTCTAGATATTCTTTTTTTGTGGGGGGGGGGGTGAGTTGGAGTATAGTAGGAATGTTTAGGAGGGCTCACATAATTTTGATAGTAGGGCTTTTATGGCGTAGCTGACTGATATTCTATACTGGGCATACATACGGTTTGTATTTTTATCCAAGAACTAACATAGCTATAATAAGTTTGCCTTTTTTCTAACGCTAAAATTCCATTCAGTTTCCTACAGCCAACAATACCCGTTTTTACACATTATTACAACATACTCGAGGTATACCGCCGTGTCTTTTCTTATACGATTATTGTTAGGCCTATTGTACAGTTCTGTTTCTTTCAATATTGAATCATCAAAAGAGAGAGAGAGTCAGCATTTTTATTGCTGATAGCTGACATCTTTGCTTAAGATTTTTATAAGAGAAATTTAAAACAAAATTGAATTAGGTTCTTAAAAATTATGTTGTATTCTTGTTTACTATTTAAATGTAAGATCGTTATATTGGTTAAATTAAGAATGATCGCATAAGCTAATATTGCAGTGTAAGGGGCTTTTACATCTAAAGTTGGATTCCAGTTCTGTCAATGCTGAAGATGTTTTACATATAGACCTATTTATACAAATCGGATTGGATCTTCAACATTGAAAGAATAGAAATCAGATTTCTGCAAGAATCGGAACTTGAAGCGGATCTGGAAGCTGAACAGATGTGAAAGCCAATTGATATAACCACAACACTAGTTAATGTTTCTTTGTTGAATAAATCATCAAAGACAATAAGACATTTTAATTAAAATTGTGTCACACCAAGTAGGCCTATGCCATTTACGATACAGTTAGACCTACTAACAGTGTGAACAATGCATTATTGTTAGTGTTTTCATCGCCTTTTTCATATCATAGCAATGCATCCGTTTACTTTAATTGATCCTTCATTTAAATGCAAATATACAATCTTCAACTACAATATTAACAACATCAATCTTTCATAATGTCTTGTCTTGTCTATATACAAAATAAAAACACAACATCAAACAAACCGTTGCTAATTAGAGTTGTATCACGAGGTAGAGCTACAGAAGACAAAACTAATACATTATTGATAGCAATATGAGGGGAGCTTTAGAGAATAATTAATGCACTTATTATATAAGAATGAGAAGAAGAAGAGCAAGAATAAGACGAAGAAGAAGAAGAAGAAGAAGAATGAGAAGTAGAAGAAGAAGGAAGAGAAGGAGGAGGAGAATAAGGAGAAGGAGAAGAAGAAGAAGAAGAAGAAGAAGAAGAAGAAGAAAAAGAAGAAGAATAAGTAGAAGTAGAAGAAGAAAAAAAGACGAACAAGAAGGAGGAGAAAAAGAAGAAGAAGAAGAAGAGAGCAGCTGTCTTCAAGAGATTCGTACGGTGACGATAATGCCCAATGAGATGTCTTCAAAGTATTGAGTCATTAACTACAACACGGACGATGGTCAATGATTGATTTTCTTTTAATAGAACAGCTCCGCCATGTACGGATAATCAAATACATAATTACAAAGTCGATAAATAAGTTTAAAAGTATTGTAAGTTACTTTTGTAAGTTTAAAATATTGCATATAAATAAAAGCAGATATCGCATGTCAGACTAACAGCCCTAATGCAATTTATATAATTGCCCATGGGTGTAATTTTAACAACCATAATCCGGCATCAAACAGTGTAACAATCACAATTAGGGCATAGTTTTATTAGAATCTAGGATCTTAATCTTGGGTATTTAACTAGATGAATTTAATAGATGAATATTTGCAATTGAAAGTTATATCGAATTAAGTACAGAAAATTTAAAACAAAATAAACATAAAAATATCAAACTTATAATATGACGGAATTATGAACACAGACAAGAGTCAATCTGTAGTTATAAGCCCTTCATAATAACTCCATAAACAAGAGAAGTGACGCAATAGAAATGTTGATACGCTGGAGCTATAATCTAAACAAGCTACGGTACTATAAGTTAATTAAATATATTATTTTCCATTTTCAATCATATGTAAAGGCTAAAGTGGACCTTAAAAATCTAAAGGACTATTTGCTTTACAATCAGTGAAAGTTTTAGTTGTGTGTAGAGCCCTATATACTTTGAATTTTAAATAATTGAAAGACATTAGTGAGGCTATTCTACTCGCCGATCTACCATTCAATGTACAGGTAAAATACATAGTTATGACACAATGGAAGATTCAATGATTTTTTTTAAGGGTGGTGTGCCTCTTTTACACTTTTGGTCAAGTTAATGATTCGATAAGACAACAAATGTTTTAGTAGACCTGCCAAGCTTTAAAAAGTGCTCAAAAAAATGTGTGGCAAAAAATTTTTTGTTAATAGCTGGCAACCA
>JAOTQE010022014.1:0-10624 GCA_025631205.1 Nesometra sesokonis | reverse complement strand
TTAGAGCTAATATGAATATGTATCTTTTGAACAATTTGACACCAATTTCATCTCTTTATGATCAGTGGTTTTGAAGAAATGGCATTTTAATTAGAAAATGGCCGCCATTTTTATTATGCAAATTGCATGACCCCTGGGGGTCAATATTTCTTGGCGCCCATCAGAAATCGAAATGGTATGGTGTGGGCAACCTATATACAAAATTTGGTGCCTTTGGAAGAATTTGAACCAAACAGCCTATATTTAGCCCTAACACACTCCACTAAATGGCAATCTTAAATATACAGTAATTAAAAGTAAATTTAAAGCAATTACATTGGTATTTATTGTCATATATCAAGGTTCCTACTTATCACATTTCAAAATTCAGAACTTACCTCAATTATCAAAATTACATCCCCACCTCCTACATCATGGAGGTGATCTTTGAAATATACCATGTCATAAATTTGCTGCGTAAAATGTGGTACATTGTATTAACTTGTTTTACAGTGATTACGAATTCATAGGATATTTAAAAAATTTAGCTGTAAATGTTGTTTTTTCTTTTATCAAACTTACCTAACATGTCCTCTGACACTGGTGTCCTTAGGATGTCACCTGTAAATTCACATGTTGTATATTTAGCATCAATGCCAGATGTCCCTTCAAAAACCTACAGAACAAAACATGACACTAAAAACTAAACTTTAAGATACAGTAAAAACCCTCAATTCCATACAGCATGGACACATTGACATTCATAATTGAAAGGACTCATAATATCAGGGTTCAATCAAATTTGCACCAACCTTCAACCTATTATGTATGTAAATGCAGAAATGCAGGAAAAATCCCCTTTCAACATTGTTTAGTTTTAAGGCTAATCACTTTAAAAGCTAAGCCTACTGTGTGTTGTTTTGCTGGTTGTATTAAATTTCATTTATATGTATCCTTCAATATGATAAAAAGTTCTACTTAATCGGTCACTTTGAATTTCAGTTACCAGAAATTACAGGCCTAACATAATGTAACGTATAATAATAACGTAATCCACTCGCCAACAAGTCAGAGCTGTGGGTGTTTTATAGCCACGATGGTCTTGTATACGTAATATTACAATGGTTAGAAATGAGTGAATGTTAGTATCGCTAGGTGGAGTGTGTAGTGCAATGGATAGCCTTGTTATTGTTTATTCGCTTTGTCTGATTGTGTTTCAGATGTATATTTTATAGTTTTTGAATAAAAAGATAATATATTTGTCTTGATACCAACATTCTGTGTTTCATTAACTTTTTCCATAATGTGGGTATATCCAGGCCCCTCTAGCCCATGCACTATAAGGGGTATGAAAATGGGAGTCTTAGGTCCACACAGTTTACCTGAACAACAGCCTTGGACCCACTGACTTCAAGCACTTGTCCACTTCTTTGTGATCCATCAGCGAGTGTTAATGTTACAATTTCTGCATACTTAGGAAACTGCAAAACAAATCAATTTTGTTATTTCAACAATCTTTTATGAAGAGGGCAAAACTTCCAATTTAGCCCTTTCCATTGGGCCTTTGAACTGACATTCAGAAGCCCTCTGTCAAAAAATACAGGACATTTTTTAACTACTTTAACATTTTATAATTTTCCATCTTATTGTTAGGCCTTAAAAAAAAAAGCCCAACCGACCACAAAATTTTGAAAATCGGGGTCGGCCTCTTTTTAATTTGAACATTTCCCGATAATTTTTCCAACTACATGAAATAATCAAGAACTTTGTAAAAAATACAAAAAAATTATCCTAAAAATTGTAAGGAATGTTTAAAATGATCCAAATATTACGATATACGAAATAAAAAAAGTTGAGTTATTTTAACAACAGTAAGAGGTACCTATTGGAAAAAAAAATTACGACCGAACAGCACAAATTTCTGAAAACACCGTGCTTGGGCAACATCAATTTTTTTAGGCCTTGTTATCACAACTTTACTTTTATTTAGTTTTTTAAATATTAAATACAGGATGGAATCACTGGTCAATTGCAAAAATCAAATGAGGCAAGGTATGGCAAAACCACCAAGTTGTCGCACAGGAAGTTATTGAGATAAGAGCAAATAAACAACAGGAAACATAAAGAAATACAAAGGAATTTTTTAAATATTTTGTTTCATAACTTTCGTTATAGGTGTCTGATTTTGACAAATAACCCCTCACTTTAGAGCTTATAAAAAGCTGAATAGGGTTTTTAAATTACCTCAATTTTTTATATTACGACAACTTGATGGTTTTGCCATGTCTTGCCCCAAATGAAGATGGACAGAGGCCATATTGTGAGGATATTGAGGACAGCAGGTGAACAAGAAGGATACCTGAATTGCAACCAAGAAAAGGAAAAAGAATACAGAAATTTTATCTAGCAGTAGTCTCAATTTAAACTGGTGGCTGGTGCAAAATCAAACTAGAATTATTTAGCAGTACATGTAGTCTCAATTTAAGCCAGCAACTGGTGCAAAATCCAACTAGAATTATTTTTGCACTGGCTAAAATTAGTCTGGGATCAGTAGAATTTGTAGGCCTATACTTTCCGCAGTTTTGCAACTATATACTTTTATATTTTATATGTTTTATCATGTGCTTGTTTCTATCTGTAGAGGGCCTCATGTAAGTCAGCCTTATTTTGTATACTGTTTTGAGCCAACCACTGAAAATAAAGTTTAATAAAAATTTTAAAAATGCAAGTTTTGGAATAGCGATGGATTGCTAGATTATGCACTTCAATATTAATAGCTAATCAAAATCTTTTTCTCTTCACATTTACTTAGTAAATTTATTTATTTATTTTTTTATTTCATGTCACATCCAACAGCAAGATAACTCGCCACTTACAGGATGAGAACTACGCCATGCTTTCTAAATCAAGTCTCATTATGAGGCTTAGGGGTGGCATTGTTATATTTTTTATTTTAATCTTGTTGGTTTAAATATCACAAAAGACAAGCTGATAAGTGTAAATATAGTTCTCATGTAATATTATGGACATCTTTGTAAACTAATACAAATAAACCAAACATAAATTTCTTATAATGTCCCCAACCTAACATATTTAAATTTAGTGAATTATTTTGGTTTTAGAGCTGTACTGTCACCTGAAAATGATAAAGATTGATTCTGAAAATACAGTAACTTGCCCATGTTGAAAAAAAAATCTTATATTCAGGCTATCGCAATAAAAATTGAATTGGGATATTAAAAACCAATTTACTCCTAATTTTGTAACATTATATGGTAAAAATCAGCAAAGTACCATTAAAAGGATGGCTGTACTAAAATTTTGTCAATTTTTCAGTGTAAAAAAAGTTATTAAATAATTTGTATATTCATTAATTGCTATTTTCATGTTATTAACCCTGAAGTTACTTTAATATGATCAAGTCATTTTAAAAATTAATGGTGATGATTTGTTGGTCATTTTCAAGTTACAATACCTCTTTAAACAAATAATGGTTTTTACCTTAACTTGATCAAGAATGACAAGTGGTCCATTGACACCAGATACTGTCTTGTATGCTAAATTAAATAACAAAAATTAATATTATTATTGTCCCCAGCATTATATTTTAAATTTACTTCAATTCCGACTCCTAATTACATCTCATCAATTTTCTAAGAAACTGTCATTTTTTTTGTAGATTTAACCATTTACATATTCTGTACAGTCTTTTTTTTGCTGATTGTTAAGAACAGTGAGTGTGTATAAAGTAACAATAAAGGTGACCATGATGTGGCTAATATTTCCTTAAGAAAAATCAGTGTTGCATGAAGCTACTCTTCGGAGTGGTACACAGGGCAGTGTATGTTTTTTGGAGGCCCCACAGATGCATGCAACCACAGACCTTCACCAAAATTTAATCACTTGTTCCTTGAGTCATTTTAAAACTTCCCTGAAAATTTGGTCAGAATCTGTCAATTATTTATTTATTAGACCAATAAAACAATTAAATAAAACCATGTTAAATGTTGGTAGACTTTTATTAAATAACAATATTGTCATAAAAAAATGTATTATTTCAGTTTTATTCATTTAGGAATGGAATTAATTGATTGTTGTTGAATGTGGTAGTGAGTGGTCTTTAGAGGTTACCATATATTTCCGTGTTTACTTTAAGTTGCACGAGGGTAATTCCATGTCAAATCAACCAAGAATTTTTCTCAATCTCTTGGATTTTTTTCAAATTTTGAAATTTGGTTTGCCACCATATGAAACGACCAGAACAGAAAAATTGTTGATTTCGGCCCACTAATTAGTGAGATAGGAGTTGATGAACTTTTTACTAATTAGCAATACCTCGTGCATTTAAGTAACCATATCTCAGTAAGTATAAAACCCACAAAGTTGAGTCTGGTCTCATTTTAAAGCTAAACAATAGCTCTATAAAATTGCATATAACTTTATGGTATATAACGTGAATTTTTTACGGGAATTCCAAAATATAAAGTTCGAAGTTGAATTAAAAAAAATATCACTTTTGTTTTCCTTCAAACTTTTGTGAGATATGTATCATGACATAAAGAAGATAGCAAAAAGTTATATGTAATTCTATAGGGCTATTTTTTAGCTTTAAAATGAGACCAGACTCATCTTCATGGGTTTTATACTTACTGAGATATGGTTAACCAAATGCGCGAGGTATGGCTAATTAACAAAAAGTTCATCAACCCCTATCTCACTAATTAGTGGGCCGAAACCAAAAATTTTTCAGTTCTGGTCGTCAGGGATGTAATTATGCAGGGTGGAGGTGGGCGGGGCCGCCCGCCCTAAAAATGTTCCACCCACCCTAAAGTTTAAAATTAAGGGTTACATAGATGTTACATAGCAAAAAGTTGTAAGTAATTTTATAGGGCTATTTTTTAGCTTTAAAATGAGACCAGACTCATCTTCATGGGTTTTATACTTACTGAGATATGGTTAGCCAAATGCGCGAGGTATGGCTAATTAACAAAAAGTTCATCAACCTCTATCTCACTAATTAGTGGGCCGAAACCAAAAATGTTTCAGTTCTGGTCGTCAGGGATGTAATTATGCAGGTCGGAGGTGGGCGGGGCCGCCCACCTTAAAAATGTTCTACCCACCCTAAAGCTTAAAATTAAGACCTTCCACCCAGCCTAATTTCAACCTACCACCCACCCTAAGCCTCTGAAAAAGATAAAAAATACTGTTTTTAGTGATCATGCCACCCATCCTTACATTGTTGCCAGCCCACCCTTGGATTTTTCTAGCTACATCCCTGGGTCGTGTTCATATGGTGAAAACATAACATTTTCATAACTGACAGGAAAAGGGGTAAATTTCAACTTTAACCCCAATTTGTCAAAAAATTTAACCATTTGGATCGTCAAAGTTAAACCGAGGTTAACTTAAAAGATTTTGTTTGTTCAATTTGGGTGCTTGCGGGCAACATTGCCCACAGCAAGAATTTACATGTTTTGGGTCTAGAAATAAATCATGCATTTTTCATTATTTTTTCCATTTTCAATTCAATTTATTTTTAAAAAAATGCGAAAGTGCCTAGGCTAATCCAAGTAATAATATTAATTCATTACGAAATGTTATAAATTTGAACAATATTCAACTGCATCATCAAGGCAAAAACTGTTATAGTATTTAAAATAATTAGGCCTAGCCTAGATCACACAGCTGCTAGCTATAATATGAATCCCCTCCCCTAGCCTAGAATATATATCGTGTTGGGTTAATTTGGGTTACTTAAATTTATCATGGCCTATAGGCCTAGGAACTTAAGACCTCCAAGCTAAGCTAGCGCCAAGCCTAGCCCTAGTAGATAGGCCTAGGCCACTTAATAATATGCCTTGAATAGAGTGCCTGGGCCCTCCTAATTTTCTTAGGCCTGTGCCTGCAACCCGGTGACACAATCCACCACCTGAGCAGCAGCAGAGTGCCGCCTCTCCCTTCATTCCAACCCGACCGGTACCAGCAACTGCTCGGGTAATAATACACATAAGACTCGGCACATAAAAAAGGTGATAATGCAAAATAGACAGATAAAAATACTTACTTAATCTTGGCTGTGAGTTGTAGTTTCTACTGGCTGCCAAAAAGTGTTCTCTAGTAGCTTCTATTGTAGTTCTAGGTGCTCCTAATCCAATCAAATCACCATTCATCGCCATCTTTACCACTTTTCCCAACACAGAAGTCACATGATCCACGTGATTTAATTTCCAGTCCAGTCGCCAAATGTAACAAAGCGATCCATGTTATAATTTTAATAGGTATTTGCTTTGCAACTGCACGTTTATTTAATAAGCCAATTCACACTGTAAAATAATGTCAAATACAGGAAATCTCGATATGGCATTCCATTTGATGTATTAAAATAAATACTTATTTAAAAATAAATTGGCTTCAATTACAATATTGCTTGTATAAAGTCTAATAACTTTTATATGTAATTGAGGGCGGAATTTGTCACGCTTCAGTTAGCGCAGTAATTTGATAATTTATTTGACAGCAGCCGTGACGAAAGCTGTTGGAATTCGTCTTCAAATTGGACCTGTTTGCATGCCGCCAGAAAAGGTGATTATTGTTGTTTATATTTTTGTAAGAAATTAACTTTTTATCAATCGAATCAATTGTTTTTCAGTTAGGTCACGAATTTAGGTTTGTATAATAGAGTTTATAAAATCCGGGGATGCTTGGGATTTTAATTATTTGTTTTAATTTACTGTGCCCTAACTATTGTGCTGTGTATGTAGCCTACCTCCTTTTCGTGGTCAATAAATTTCGCTTGTTGTGTGTTTTTTTGTGTATGTGTGGTCCACTGTGTGGGCTGTCGCCCTGACAAGATGTATAGACCTACTGCCCAGTCCAACCTAGCTTACTCAGTCATTTGGTGGAGCTTGAATGTACAGATCTATCAAGTATAACTAACTTTATTAACACAAAAAAAAGTAGTTAAATCCCATTTTTCATTTCCATCTAGTAGTACTACACCTATACTTAATAAAATTAAAGGGTTTTCAAATGTCAAATTTAACATGGTTTATCATTTTAAATGGGAAAAAACACTTCCAAACCGAGATGCAACATTTTTTAATATAAACCTCGGTGTTCGGAAATGTGGTTAATTGAAGTCTGAGCCCTAAGTATTAAATGTGTACAGCTCGTCGGTTGTCTCCCGAAATTTTAACAGTCTCCCGATTTTCTGTTAAAATTTTAACATGTCCTAGCACCATACTTTGGCTTAGAATAACATTTAATCAATAAATAAATTACTTTTAAAATAAAAAATTGCGTAAATCGTTCAAAATTTATTGTAATTGGTGCTAGTTAACACTCTTCTGGCCTGTTTTTTCTGCCCTTCTGTCAATAGTGTGCCTTCGCAGTAGAGAAGGCACACTATTTTAAGATAGAGGGCACACTTTGAAAATATCCCAAATTTTAAACCTCAGAGGTTGGAATGTCTGTTGAAGGGTGTTAGGCAGGAGTGGATCCAGATATGAGGGTGTGTGGTGCGGGAGCATGGTTTAACGACCATGGTGGAGCTGAGGTAGGCACTATGAAAATTGTAGAATATTACACTTCTAGATGCTCAAAAATGGCACTCTTACACTTTAAAAACATTTAAGAGTGCTACAATTTAATGCAATTAATGTTTGAATATGTTTTCAATTGAAGATAACAGTATACCCATTTTAGTTCAATCATAGTTATGCTGAGCTGAGATGTAAAATTTTTCTTGTGATGTAAAAAATTGTTAAAATTTAAAAATATAACACTTGTAGGGCATGACTGTAGTACCATTTTAATATATAATTTGTCTCTTCAATTTGTGTGCTTAACAACTAATCTTAAAGTTTTATGCAATTTAATATTTTAATCATTCAAGTTTTAATGTTTTAAGATTTTTTGTGTAGTTAGCAAGGAAGATAAATTTTAGTTTTACCAGATGCCCGGAGCGTCAATGGGTCACAATTGAGGCATGATTTGGTATAACCATTATTATTGGGTGAACCAATTTTGGGTGGGCTACAGTATTCTATCTTGAATTAAAAAAAAGTTTGTTTCATATTGAAATCCCATTGTATGCCTTTATTTCATTCAGTAGTTACAGTACAGTGTATACAACCCATTACAGGTTTAATTAGAATGTGAAAACAATATGGTAAATAAAACATTAATTTACAAACTAATCATAACATAGGTAACATTATAGATGCACAGTTTCAATAATTGCATGAGTAAATTATTACTTTCTAATTTAATTAAATTACAATTAAAACTTAATATATAATAAGATATTTTAAGTGTTACAGTACAGTACTACTAGTATTACAAGGTTGTAAACATGTTTACTTGCTAAAAATAAACATACAAATTAGAAGAAAACATGCTGTGAAAAGAACTGAACTAAAATAAATTAACAATGGTACAGTATTTCAACATGAACAACATGTTCTATTGTAAGAGCAAGAGAAAAAACCTCATCCAACATCATTGTTCATCCAACAGCCCACCTTATTGGAACAATGATACATTCCATTTTGGGTCCTTTTTCTGGGTCATTTTTTTCCTGAGTCCTTTTTCAGATTATCCCAGAAATGTCCCAAAAATATTATCAAATTTCAGAAGACAGGTAGCTTGGATTTCTGTGTAAAGCAAACCATCTGTTCAGAAAACTGCACGGATGGATGGTTGGATTTAGGAATCGACACTTATGCTAAATTGATTTTTTGTTTAATTCTTTAAAATAACTTTAAATGATTCCATGTGGTTACAATATAGATGTTAAAGTTTGTTTTTGTTTAACCAAGGAAAACTGAATCTAGAACCCTCCCATTATGCGCAAGGTCATCTTTGATATAAGGGTTACCAAACCATGGAATAAACTACCTACATCATGCATTACTCTTTACAATTTCAAAGTCTCCTTTGACAACCTCATTAAGTATTTGATAGGAAGTCTCCATAAGTAAAGAAATACTCCTTACCTCCTTATATCACTAAGGTAGGATATCGGAACGGGTGTCTCCAAAACGAAGATCGAAGACCCATTTTTTTTTTCACTTTGAATCTGATTACTATGTATTAATTTATCAAAAGATCGAAGTTATGAGATGTTGTGATGCTTGATTAAGAATTATGCAAGGGTCTTCTTTTTGGACACATCAATTATGGGTGTCTCCAAAACAAAGATAGAAGACCTGAAAAATGAAGACCTTCTTTTTTAAACCCTAAGTCAGCTGATAGTGTCAACCTACCACAACAGTATTATGAGTTTACAGGGGTGGATCCAGTTACCGATCCAGCAGAGCTAGACAGAGGGGGCCCGATGGCAAGTTGAACAAGCCCAGGTATGAGGTTTTAACAAGAAAATGATAACAATAGGTCCAGGGCCCGCCTAGGGCGCTGGAATATTTTTTCTCTACAGATGCTTTCTGGTGCAATTTTAGCGCCCCAAAATTGAGCAAAAAATATATTTTTTTGATTTCACAAAGGGGGCCGGGTCCGTTAGGCCCTCTCCCACCTTGGATCCACGCCTGAGTTTATTGATACATTTCATGTATTTTGATGAAATTATCAGCTTTACTTACGATACTCGATCCTAAAATTATGCCAAGCCTAGGGGGCAGGCCTACTGTTTACCGACTGGGAAATTTCTGCCCAGTCGCTAAACAATAATAGAAAAGTATGGTGTTAAATTAGCTACAGCGATAATATCGTACAGTTGTTGTGTGCGCTATTTTTCATAATTTAACCATTTCCAGTGTAACTTAAGCTCTCAATTTTTTATTATTTTGTTTTAAATGTATCATATTTTTAGTGAACATTACTAAAATTTATTTCACACCTTGTAACAAAAGGTTGAATAAAAATCCATAATTTTAGAGTTGTTATGTGAATAAGTACCATAAAAATATTTTAAAATGGGATATATCCAAATTAAAAAATAATGTAATTTTATATAATAAAACATTATTTATTAACAAGTAGATTGTGCATGTTTCTCAATTTTGTTTGCTGTCCTTTATCATGCCATGTGGCTACTAAAACAGCAGTGCTAATTATTTCATGATGGAGAAAGTGTAAACTACTGTAGTAACACACCCAAAAATGCTAGGCATTTTAGTTTTATCTTTTGGGAGCTAAGAATGCCCTCATTTTTTTTCTAGAATTTGACTCAGCTTTTTCAGTGTTAAACAATAGATAGATTACAATATACCATTATTACATTTTGTATGTTGGCAATATAGGAGAAAATAAAGTTTACTGGACCTTCTAGGCAAACAATAGACAATTAACAATGATAAGACCAGGGAGGTTTACACCTCCCTGATAAGACAAACCCGAAAGTTCATTGTTTCCATAATAAAACACAAGTTTTATATGCTAGTACTGCAGCAGCCCTATTTATTACAAACCTTGTTCTGTACACAACAACATCTAAAGTTCTTAAGATATGTTTTATAGGTGAAATTCAAATATGGCAGCAATATTTTACAAAGAAGATGTAACAGAACTTCTAATGAACTCATTTATTGTCATTATTGGTGACTCAAGTAAGTATCCGAAAGGTCCACTAATCAACTTCAAGTAAGAAAGTATAATGCATACTCCAAGCAATGAGATACACGCCATC
>JAOTQE010022013.1:0-22199 GCA_025631205.1 Nesometra sesokonis | reverse complement strand
ACCCACCCCCCCCCCCTAAAAAAAAGAAAAAAAAACAATTCAATTTCTTTATTATTGCAAATTTCGTCAAGAATCAATATCCGCAACATATCCTAAATGAAAATATTATGATAAATACTATATATACAACACTATTATCATTATTATTTTTGTTACTACCGTCGTTGCACCGTCGTTATCATTGTTAATATTGTTATAATGAATTACGTTGTTAGCGTATCCGAGAGCAATCTTTATAGTTGAGAGGAAGAACAAAAATAAACATAAACCTACAAGACTCAACTCAATTGAACTAATATTAATGCCATTGGCTTTATATAACCAGTCTAGCAAGGAATTAACAAAAATAAATGATTTATTTATCTCATAACCCACAACACACTGTTAAAAATACCTGGTGAAATAATGTTAATGCTATTGGTTTCCCTATGCTTCTGCAAGATTACGGAGTTGGCTGCGGTTTTGTACTTTTCTTTTTTACTAAACAGACATCAAAATACATAAACTTTGATCTTTAAAAATGTCTCGCATGAACAAGTTAGCCAAGCTTACCTATAATAACACACCAGTTATGGTCCCTGTATTTATATCCTCCGTATACGGTCATAAATATATTCGATAAGATAATTATTAGGAAGACCACAATCTTTCGCATGTTGTAAGCCATGTACTTGAAAGAACAGAAGCGCCGTGGTAGTTTGAATGGTACTCTACGTGAGCGTCTAGAAGTACCTGTAGATTGTTGATTTTTGGCAGCAAAAATTTGATTCTCATGAAGGCTGGAATGTTGAATTATATTAAAAATAATAATATGCAATACAGTAATTAAAAAAATGCACCAGTATAAGTAAGCATCCAATAATTATGCAAACGCTCATGCGATAATATTTAAGCCACAGTATGCAATAGTGAGCTTTCGCATCTTGACGAAATACAAAAACGAAAACCGGTACGTCATAATTCTTGTAACGTTTCAATAGAACACCTTGAATATCTGTCACAGGTTGTCAGTATTTTAGGACGATCATTAACGATTCGTAGTTAGAAAATGTGATATATTTTTTTAAGACATAGCAACTTTCAAAAATGGAAGTGTGACGTATCCGTTTTCGTATTTCGTAAGTTTGCGAAACCTCACTATTATCACTTGGTTTCGAAATATATGGCGCGCAATATGATATATTAAAATCACACTATGAACGAAGTTTAAACAGACATATGCACCGCACAATGCAAACAGAATGCGCACGGAGTTTTCTAGACCTTAAAACAGCAGCAACACCAACTACAGCCAGCAGAAATAGCAGCAACAAGATTGATACCTATTATTAATGTCAATAAAAGCAGTTTTGAGCTAAACGCATGATGTTGTAAGCGCGTTGCGTAAACCGTAAAAGCAGTGACCGTCTTTAAAAATAAATCCAACCAGCCAAAAAATCTGGAAACTAAGGGGTTTTTTAGCTACATAGTTAAAATACCCCGAAAATGTACGTATTACATCAAGTTTATCGAGAGAATTGTAAGAATTACATAAAGTTGCTCTGGAATACCGCAAATAAAGTTACAGAAAATACGGTAATTTGGACCTACTAAAAATCCCAATTTTAAAAACTGGTTTTATAGGGTAACAATATTTTAGGCCTTAGTTGAAACCAGTTAGGCTAGTGACGTCATTTTACGGTACCTTTCAATGACAGACATCAGCGTTTTGTTTTCATAAATTTTAGCGATCACTTCTTCGAAAGACACAGCATCAGCATTTCCAAGTGTTGCAAAGATGCTGTTGGCGATTGTGTAGATTTGTGGACAGGTTAAGCCAGATGACTGAATGTCGGCCCAGATCTTCAAGTGACTGTGTAGTGCGGACATAGTTATTAGTCCCGTACCTATAAAATAATATTATTTCTATATCAACAGCAATGGTTTTAGCAGTAGTAAAAACATAAGCAGCAGTCGTGGTATTGTGATTCTACTACTTATATTGTACTGGTGTCAGTAGGACCAGGAAAATCACATAAAGCGCAAGTAATAGAAGTAGTAGTAGTAGCAGTAGTAGTAAAAAAACATTAATAGAAGAAACTGTAGCAATAACAATAAGTAATAATGTAGTATACGCAGCAGCACAGGTAACAGAAGCAAAGGCAGTAGTAGTAGCAGCAAAAGGTAACAGTAATATAGAAGCAGTAGTTGGAACAACAAGAGCAGTAAACGTATCAGTACTGTGATTTCACTGTTCCTGGTAGTAGCATATAAACAGCAGCAGAAGTAGTAGTAGTAGCAGCAACAAGAAGCAGACATGTAGTGGCGGTAGTAGCAGCAATAGAAGTAGAACAGTAATACTTAAGTAGTAGCAGTAGTACGATAGTACAAAGTGGCAGCAACAAGATAATGTAGTGACACTAGTAGTAGCAGTAACAACAGAATTAGCAATAGTAATATAGGCATGTAAGTAGTAGCAACAGCAGTAGCAGTAACAAGTATCAGTAATGTAGTAGCAGTAGTAGCAACAAAAACAGAAGCAGCAGTAGTAATATTCAAGTAGCAGCAGTAGAAGTAGTAGTAGTAATAGTAGCAAAAGCAGCAACAACATGATAAGTACGGTAGCAGTAGTAATGCATAAGTAGCAGCAGCATTTGTAGTAGTAGTAGTGTGTTGGTGGTGGTGGTTGTGGTGGTAGTAGGTAGTAGTAGTGGTGGTAGTAGTAGGTAGTAGTAGTAGAAGGTAGCAGGTGGCAGTAGTAGAGGGTGTAGCGGTACGTCTATTATCAATTTTAGTGATAACAGCAGTAGCACCACCACATTAGTAGGCTTTCTACAATGTAACTTCATCAAATTATATATTGCTACTTCCAACTATATTTAAATTTATTGTAGTAGCACCAAGATGTTTTACTTTTATATTTATCGATTAAAACAATACTCTAACGCACTCAGGCGTGTGGTTCTCGCTGGTATGAACCTCAGATGGCTTATTTGTCTACATCTCACCTATTAGCATTTGATTTATTTTATTTGCACCGTGAGCAGAGTTCCCGTAAGTAAAGGAATGTCAGATCAAACAAATCAAATTTTCTGTAAATATTACTTTAAAAAAACTATCATTTGCAAATAATAGACCATCAAAATCTTGTTTGATTTGTAAGAATCTCATTGAAGTTGTTTACTTTATCTCGATACTTTTAAATGGACACTAGTGATGATCGAGTAGATAGAAATAGTTTGATACGTGCGCATTCAACTAATTAACTACAATTTACCGCCAATAACCAGCGCTAACACTTATAGTATTAAGTACTGTTGTACATAGTGACCCCATATGACACAATTAGACCTTCTACGTGACGATGTATTGCGTTTTAGCTAACGGTTTGTGCCAGGAATTATTATTTTGATATTTATTACATATGATGGATACCATTGGCAGAATATTATTTTTAGCTTTAATGAGTGGGGGCGCTTCTGATCAGAGCTACAGAACTTGTTATACAACGAAATGAGCCGTATCGCAGCTAGGTGAAATCAAATTGAGATTTTTGGGAATTTTTTGTTTTTATTAATGAGAGTAGTATGGTACATTTAATCGTAATATATTTTTATGTAAGTTTTCACGGTAAAGTGTACATTTTCTGAGATTCTTAGTTTTTTTATTCGTTTATTTTTACGTATATTACTTTTTGGGCGATCTTCTCAAAACCTTATTTTCACACATGGAAAATTAAAATGCTCATATACTTGAACCCTACTTATCATAGAAATGCCTTAAAAGTTTAGATTACACATTTGTGCACTATTGGAATGTACTAATATGTATCAATACATATTGATTTTCCAATCCATTGATGAGTGGAACCACACATATACAGCAGGTCGTGATTATGATTAAAAATCGCCATTGAAATTAATCCTAACACATTATTGAACATTGGAAATTATATTTGCCTTATTATGAAAGATTAAATTTAGAAAAGTGACAATATGGGGTTAACAGTTGTTGACGTTTGGAATGGTTAATCAACGTCTTCGTACATAGTTGCAAATTAGATGATACACTAATTGCATGTAATATTTAATAATAATACGTGGGACTTTTATAGCGCATAATACTACTGTCTCTATGCGCTCGAGCACTGAAAATAACGGTTTCTTAACTATTTTTTTGGTATTTTATTTTTTTAAATCTTAAAATAAACTAAAAAGTTGTGTTTTCAGCTGTTTCTTGAAAATATCGAGAGAAACAGACTCGCGGACAATGAAAGGGAAGGCAAGGAATGCCATTCCACAACTTCGGAGGAGCCACGAAAAATGCTCTATCACCATATGACTTTGTACGAGAAGAGGGTACAGATAAAATGGTTGAACTAGATGTAGATCTAAGAGCTCTAGAGCAAGTGGAAGAGCGTATCATATGGTGGTGATCTATTATTCAGAGCTTTATATGTAAAGAGCAACAGTTTAAAAAAAAAACTCCGTTGCTAAACAGGTAACCAATGCAGTCGACGAAGAGTAGGCGTAATACGCTCGAATCTGGGAACTCCAGAAACAAGACGTGCAGCCATATTGAAGATAAGTTGAAGCTTCCTGAGAACTTTTTGGAAGACCATAGAAAATAATATTACAATAGTCCAGCCGAGATGTAATTAAGGCATGGACGATCTTGATAGCTGCTTCATCAGTTAAAAACCTACGGATGGTTTTAATATTGCGTATGTGCCAATATGTCTGCTTTTTGGTCGGTCTTCATTGCACAAAACAAATGAATGCAAGAAAGATATCAATTCTCTCCCGGGCTATCTTCTCAGACACATGGAAAATGATCACACGTCGTCATGAAAAACAGTTCCCTGATTAAACAATAATAACGCAAGTCGTGTAGGAATAATTCCATTGAAGATATTGACCATTTTCTGTTTTTTTTTATGCTTGCGCTCTAGAAAATACTACAATAATTGATTTATTAGATTTTCAACGTAAACACAATTAAATTGTAACTATATATGGCAAAGCCCGGTAGTGGATGTTATCTCTGCAGTGATAAAGTTGAAGTTATGGTCGGCCTAAATAGGGACGCTAGCCATTGCGGAGATACCCTCCACTACCAGAACCCTAGCAACGGCGAAAATTATATAAAATGTAAATTTTGGTATCAATAGGTGCTTTTGAAAACCATTAATATAGAAACAAAGATACTTTTTTATTACCAGACATGGTGTAGAACATTTATATTTTAAGTAAACCTCTTTGTTGTGCAAATTTAATGTTAGTAGTAAAAGGTTTATTTTTACATTATGTTATTAGAGTGGATTTGTAAAAATATTATTGTACATAGGCCTTGGTATAATTTGCAAGTTAAATTTCTTTTTACCTTCAACGCACCAAACCATTGAAATATAAGTATGTATACAGTTTAATAAATAACTTATACATAAATACCATACCTTCAGTATCGACAACTTCGAAAATAAATCGCAGTTTCTGAATTGGCAACAAAGACTCGAATTCACCGATAAACTGTATCACAGAAGACAACCTTAGCCAGCCGTCTCCATTTTTGTCAAAGTGATTAAACAAACAACTAGCAAAGTTCTGAAAGGAAAATCTATTTGGTCAAAATTTATGCCAGAAAAAAAAAACAAGTGTGCTGGGTGAGACATACTCTCTTAATGTAAGAGAGTGAAACTGCACTCTTTTAGAGTGAATATAAAGAGTGAGAGTGACCTGAGGGACCACTCTTAAAAGAGTGAATTATCAGCACTCAAAATTCACTCTTCTGGAGTGAATTTTCTGCAAAAGAGTGAGTGATTTCACTCGAATAGAGTAAATTTCCAATCGATTGGAGTGAATTCACTCTTTTTGGAGTGGTCCCTCAGGTCACTCCATAAAGAGTGGATTTTCACTCTTTTACGTTAAGAGAGTAACTAACCAGTTTAGAAGATCTATTTCCATTTTCATATTAACACATTGTTGTTGCAGTGTTAAACGATAATCTCAATGCTTAACAAAACACAAAAACCTTATTTACCGACATTAAAATGCTATGCTTTTTTATCATTTTAAGTTTGTGTTATAATTACAATATCCTCCCGTTATTTTCACTTGTTTGTAACCAGGGGGTTTCTGCCAAATAAGCAATGTCTATTTTCCCAACCCCGACAACTTTTAATTTTAGTATATTCTTCATCATAAAAGTTGTACTGTTGTATTATTTTTGAAAAAAATACAGAAACTGCAAGGAAATTTAATCGAATTTGAATTTGGAGAACAATACCGACTACTTATAATAAAGGCAACCTATTGTTTTATGATGATAGCTATATGTGTACTGTATGCAGATACATAAAAATGTTACAGGCCTATCATAATAACATCGAAATAGTGGCTACTGCCAACAAGGAATTTCGTGATTTTAGCCACATCATAATTGGGTTTTCTAAAAAATCAAGTTTTATGCATGATTTTATCTCTTTTACTTTAAATTTATAGGTTTGAAGTGCCATATTAAATAAATCGCATGACCACAACCACTAATTCGCTGCAGCTCAACAATCGATACGAAATAAGTTCATCCAACGCCACCTCGGGCAGGCCTAATGATTTAAAGCATGTAAAGGGTTAGGAAAACTAAGCCTACCTCGTCAAATGGTACTGCACTGCAGAATTCATTTTTGTCAACTTGCTTACTGTACAAAGCACTCTGTAGGCAGTATTCCTGTACATGAGCACTCAACATTGTCGTTTATACGTTCATCGAGCGATGTTCTTCAGCTCAGATTACCGTGCTGTAGTTGACTGCCAAATCCACACCCCGTGGAATTTAGTTCCTTGACTAAACACATACATGCAAATTAGGCAAATGTAGACCGTTGCTAGGTATTGTGTTTCTTGTACTGCGAAGGGTAAGATCATCTCCAAACAGGACAGACATTAATTCGCTATTAACATTCCTTGATCGTGTACCTAAATTTACTTAAAATACTGATATTATATTCATGAAAACAGATATAGGTTATAATGATGAGTTTACACAAAAATGATAAGGCCTACAAATGTTGTTCCCAAACACAACAGGCTTAAATTTGTGGTAAGTCGGTCGTGATTTTGTTCATGTATGTTCTGTAATTGGTTTGTTTAAATTTCTATAAGCTAATTTCAGGACAAGTTTATGTAGGCCTAGTTTGTTTACAATTTTTTGGATAATTATGTATTTAGCCAAAACATCGGGAGATCAATGAAAGTAAATAAGCCAACCCTGATTTTTGAAATATCGATTCTGTCCGGCTTGGGAAACAGATTTTTAAAGGGCAACTCCGGGAGTAACATTTTTATGGATAAATCTATAGAACAGTTAGTTATGACCTAACTGGCAAAATTTCACAACATTTGGACAACTAGATAATGCCAAAAGACGTGTTGAAAAATGACTCCAAAATCAAAAGTGGATATACTACTCAAGTTACACAGTGTTAAAGAATAGGAAAATTACAGATTTTGAAAACCAAACTCACGTTACAAATTTACCTCACATAAATGAAAAGATCAGTCAAATTCACATTAGAACAGGTAACTTTTAATGTGACATTTGATATGGTTTTCAAATACAACCCTTTTCAAATCCGTAATTTTCCTATTCTTTAGCATTATGCAATATGAGTAGTAGACCCACTTTTTGATTTAATGCCTAATTTGAAAATTTGTTTTCATTCATTATATCATTGCCCAAATGTTGTGAAATTTTGACGGCAAGGTCACAACTAATTATTCTATAGGTGTATCCATAGAAATTTTAATCCAGGTGTTCCCCTTTAAAATAAATGTCTAATGTAAATGATGGCACTCATGATAATGGTGTTGATAAGGAAAACGATGGAATTGTTATTGTTTAGTCTTATATTAGGATAACAACCTTATCATTACCCTTAGCGGTTCTTTGGTATTTTATTAATTTAATTACACATAATGAAAAAAAAAACACATGGCAAAATAAGTGTCTATTATCTCTTCAATTTATTTCATATTATACGCCAGCATAAAAGAAGTATTTAATTAACTTATAAGTAAACATTATAATTATCAATACAAAATTAATAAAGAAAACTATTTACTTTTGCCTTTTTAATAATGTAGGAAACGCAGTTAAAAGATATTTCAAAAGTGTTACAATTATTTTATGGATTTTACACAATATTAACAAAAACTTAAGTTTTTAATTATTTTATATACTGATGCAAACTCTAAAAGGAATTATTCGACGCAAATAAATCTATTGAAAAATGAAAACAGTACCTATACAAAACAATATAAGAACTAACATAGATCTGTTAATATATATATAAATTTATCTCTCATATCTCATTTATTCTCTCTAAACCCTTGAAAGACTTTATAAAAAACGCTCACCACATCCTTGTGACATGTATAGTTAGAATATTATACAACAAAAAATTAAAAACGTGTACAACCGGTATATAAAAAACGATAATTTAGTTTGTTGTTAACCTATTTTCTTTATTTCCTTTGTTAAACGCCTTTTTACTACAATCAATTTTGAATAAATAAAACTAGCACATATATCTTAAGGCCTACCCATAGGCTCATTATTCCCATACTCTACCAAGTTATCTCCAAAAATAGCATTTCTCTAAATAATTTACTGCTCATTATTTGAAAAATAATGAACATGGGTCTCGATTGAAAACAAGTGAAAAGTTATTGGACCATATTAGACTAAGCCTAGGCAATTTAGTTCATAATACCTTCTTGCTTATATATGGCAAGATACCCAAAGGAGGAGTGTCGCTGTAGCTTGGTGGTTAGCATGCTTGCCTTCCAATCCCGAGGTCCAGCGTTCGAACCTGACAGAACGCTAGGTTGGTTCCCACGACTTAACGACGCCACTCCCCAAGCCTTATAATGATACTTGGTTTAGAAAGCATGGCGTAGATCTCATCCTGTAAGTGACGAGTAAAGCAATTGCTGATGTGACACGAAAAAATGGTTATGATAACTCCACATTATGACCATATAAGTAAGTATCGTTCCATGGGTACATCAACTTTTTTGCCAAATGAAATTTGATATCTGCATTAAATTAAGCCGCGTTTTTGCACAGGGCTGTCAAACCTCCATAGTTACTAAAATTCAAATATTTGTATCGAATGTTATAACAGTTTTAAGTTTAAATCGTTGATTTTTATTTCTTTAATGAATATCGTCTAATTAGTATACCGGCCGGTGCAAATTTGACTATTTGTGTGCTTAAGTTATAAATCTCAAATAAAAATATACAAATCCACTTCTAAATAACAAGATATCATAACTTCAATATTTTCGATGATGACCCTATGAAAAAGCACCCTCTATTCATAATATTGGCTGCATAAACTTCATATTGTTGAATGCGTCAGTGTACAAGACAAGAAGAAGAGGAACACGAAGAAGTGTTATATCTATAGATGTATTATTTTAAGGGCTAGATGGTGAACTTCCATCGAATACATAGCCCAAGGTGCATTTCCATGGAAGCACCTACTATTGAAAGATATGTCCAGAATACAACCAATCAAATCGTGTTAAACGCTGTTACTACCCTGGTTACTACTTCGAAATTGCGCCCCCAATCTTTCATAAAAAATTCAATTTTAACAAAAAATTCTAATAAATGGAAGTAAATTTAATCAAAATATAAATACATTGACAACATAATGTGACACATGTAATAATTTGTATGACAAAAGAATGTTAAAAATAAAATAATTATAAAACAGTTATTATTATGTAACTTACATGTTTGTGACGAAGGCTGACTGTCTATAATAAGCGCTTACATGAGACTTTAATTCTACAGTGTTAAGTTCACTATCTAGCCGTTTATAATAAATTTATGGTTGTGCCTACCTGCTGCAAACCATTAAACCATGTACACCACATGCCAAAGTTGTTAGTTATTTGAAAAAAAATCTATGTGTCACAATGTGGCCAATGTCCGTAGCTATACAATTTTTTCTTCAAAATCATGAGTGAAGCGTTCGAATCGGAATTACCACGCATACGAAACTAGCTTTTTCTGTGTCTGTAAATGCATTTGAATTTTAACCAATGTCTTTTTCCTTAGTTACTATTGCTCTACGATTTTGATTAAAGATTGCAGATTGAATCACTTAAATATATTTTCTAAATAATGTATTACTCTACTGCATAATTGTATTATCCACATGAACTACACGTGTCCTATTATTGCTATATGTCGACACCTCTGTATACAAAAATGACATTCCATAAGGTGTCGACATAACCACAAAGTTTAGTAATATTCAAACAATCAAGTAAATTTAACATTGTTTTAAAATATAATATTATTCAAAACTCCGACTCCGGTATATATCAAAGTTTGGTCAACTCCGACTCCGGTATATATTAAAGTTTGGTCAATATTACAAATTACATAAAATTGTATACGAACAATGATAAACCAATACACAATTATTATTATTATTGTATCATTTTCCAATGAATAGATCGAAACACTGGTTTCCAGGAAGGTTAGTGTACCAGGCAGTATGGAGTGGGGGAAGGGGAGGGGTTGAAACCGTGACCAGGTGGTATACTCCTGATACCGGTACCCGATATGGTTGGAATTTCAAGAGAGCGTATCTCGGAAACAGCAATTCCACGATAGCGTATCTCAGAATAACGTTATTCCAAGATAAGGTTTTTGGAAAGACGGAATTTTAAGATAGTGTATCTCAAAAATGACGGATTTCCATGATAAATTATTCCAGAAAGAATGAATTCTAGGATAGAGTATAATTTCTCGGAAAGATAGAATACTATCTGGAAATTCTGTATTTCCAGGGTAATTTATCTTAAAAAGTAGAAACTTTGGTCATACGTTTCCGTAATTTCTGGCTTCATGTGCGTTTTTTGAACACGTGTAGCAGTCTCTTCGTGGTGTTACTTACAAACCATCGTTTATATTATTGTAGTCGAGTAATTATGATGTATTTTTTGCTAGTCATATTTTTCACCATATAATTATGTGGAGCCATTTTGATAAATTATCTTAATGTTGTTTGATTCAATTCATCTTTTACTTCACAAATTTCTATATTGAAAAAAAATACATTCACAAACAGATACAGTGTTGTGGATCCTGGAGGAAGGGGTTTCAGGGGATCCTGACCCCCATTCAGTTTTAAAAGATATCATCATACTGTAATTTGATCAACGTCTGTCTGTTTGTCTGTCTGTTTGTTCCTTTACTCCTCTCAGGCCCTTGGTCCGATCTCCATCAAACTTGGTGGGTGGATGCATGCTCACTGCGAAATTGACCCTGAGGGGTTCACTTTTGGAAAGGTCGAGGTCTATGGGGTCAAAGATCAACAGAATTGCCAATGACTGGTCACGGTGTCAAAGGTCAAGGTTACGGGAACGGGGTCAAAGGTCAAGGTTACGGGACGGGTAATTTGACTAGTTATTATAAGCGCTATAATTACCTGGTGTATAGGTAGCAAGTACACGCAAGCTGTTTTGCTTGTCAAACTTGAAAACCGGAAACAGGCCGACTCGGGCCAGAAACGGTCCTCGGTCTCTGACTGCTATCACGCGTCATTAAGTTATTAGTCAATCAGTTAGTAAAATATTAGTCAATAATTTTCTGCCTTCCCTTCATAATTTTCAGGATCCACTATTCGTACCTATACAGTTGTATAGATTATAATCGCAACAATTTTAATAATAATTAAACACTGTTATTACTTCAGGCAAATTGTCGATCCAAGCTTGACTCTCGTTTGGGCCAACGCCACCAGCCCCCAAGAAAACTGCTGCACTTGACGGAGACACACTCTGATGTAAACTCAACAATTAGTTTATGGATTAAGTAAATCATTAAATATACCACACTATATTAAATCTATGGATTAACATAACCTAGGCTGGAATGTATATCCACGATAAATTATATCGAGTTGATTATGCCTCTACGTCATGAATAGTAATAGTACCGTGTTCATGAATAATCATTACCCATGTTACGTAATCTCGTATGTGGACAACCGAGGAAGAAGCACTAACAATAGCTACCATTGAACAATCGGAGATTATCTGTAGAGCTTGAACCAAAAATTCGCATGAATAAGGTATCAAAATGGCTCCTCATTAAAACACTATAAGTTTTTTTGAATGGCACATTAAAATTACAATGTGTATGATGGGGACAAATGAGTACGTCTAAGCCTTAGTCAACTCAACACGTTCTCGAAGCATTTAGGTAATTTAAAGTAAAATGAACACAAACCTTCCAATTAGGTGACAATAACAAAACAGTTATTGTAACTCATTGAAATAAAGCCACATTCATATTAAAATACCACAATGTTACCATAACGCTTACATCATTGCCTTACACATAGGTCAAGTTCCCGTATTTTTTTTTTGTGTGAAAGGGGAACAAATGGCGTAGACCTATACATCGCATGGCGTTTTACAAAAATGACGGGCGCAGTATTTGTTGTATTGCATAAACCCGTTCAATGACACCATAACGTTATCATAATTAGTTACTTGTGTTTTAACAGTTTATCCCAATCTTTACAAAAGAAACACTAGGTTTCAAAGCACCTTTGTATACTGGATTTCGTCAGTCACACAAGGAAGAGACACAAACGATGCGCGCGCGTATAGAAAGGCGCGCGTAGAGCAACAGCCTTTGGACGCTCGTATTCGTTATCGCTGTACGCGCGCGTTTTGCGTTTATTCACGCGCTTATATATGCGTTTTAGCCTGTCTTACAGGCCTTATGGTCGGGTTTATTCACTTTTATTGCTTGATTCATTTTAAGGCGATATTGACGTCCCACACTCACTTATTAATACTACCGTAGACCGACAACTGTGATTGTTGATGGCGCTGCTAGGTAAAAAAATCAATCAGATACAAGAGATGTGGGACAAGTCTATATGCGTGTATAACCTTTTATGGCTCTTCGTGGTGTCAATGACGATTTGTTGGAAGACAATATCACATTGTCGAGCAAAGAGATGTATATTTAGTAAAACACTACCAATTATAAACAGACCCAATTTACAATTTTTTAGGCTATACAAAAATTATTTTGTAAAATATATGTAAACCCAACAGTTCAATGATTAATTATTATAATAAATTAGTCATTTTTAACTCAATTTGTCTCAACAAAACCCGTCATATTTTTCGCATATTAAAGCCATAACCTCTATCCAGTAAAATAGCATACGTAGGAATAATTCTCACTATCTCTAGCAAAGGCCCATAACAAGCCTACTATAAATTTTCATAAAATTTACTTTACAATTAGTGGTGGTTTGTAGTTTGCTAAGATTCAACCACTTTTAAATTGGAAATAATTCATACTAGGCTATGTTACTAGTTAAGTGGTTCAAACCGATTCTCGTACTGTATCAATAGAAGAATCACGATACTGCAACGCATAACATGCTTTAAGGCAGAATACATAATTCCTGATGAGGACATAACTTATGTAGAAATATTGAATCCTGTCACGATGGCGTGTATCTCATTGCTTTCAGTGTTTATTATACTTTCCTACTTGAAGTTTGATTAGTGGACCTTTCGGGTTACAAAATACATGATACAACTGTCTATGTATGACCTGTGACGAATTGTGTCCAGCATACTTTCAATGATACTTCGACCGTGTATTGATACAGCACGATACACCACGAGAATCGGGTGGTTTCAGACAATACCTCCATGCCATGGAAGTATTTTCAGACCTACATTGGCGGTTTGTTCATAATGGTTATAGAAAACATGCATATAGCCTAATATAAATTGCGTTCGAAAACATACTTTCTATTATGCACTCTATGAATAACCAACAAAACACCAATACAGTGTAGAAATACACTGCACTGTAATTACAAATTCGAGTTTTAAAATGAACAACTCGTCCAGTTACTTGTTTTGTATTTCGAGAACCCACTCGTCGGTATTTTATATTAATTGGTCCTGTATGTCCGTCGGTCCGTTTATCTGTCCGTCTGCCTATCTGTCTGTCCGTATGTCTGTCTGTCAGTAAATTTCTTTAACATCGATTTACGTTCAGGCAATGTCAAGTCTCCGTGTGTCATCAAAATTACGTATTAAATATGTCGATTTTCAAAGGGTATACTTACCTAGATAGATGTCATTCATCTGTTTCATTAACTATTTTCTTAATAGTTTAATTAATCAAATTAAGTCATTGCAGTACGTTATATAAATTTTGTACAACGTTTAACTCAATATAACCTGCGTCTTGTCATTGAGATAACCCTACGTACTCATTTCTGCATATATGTTCTACATATAATTTACAATAGGTCTATTTAAACTATGAAATATTTGTATCTAGGCATAGTGGATATTTACAGTATATAGCGCATGTATCCATTAAACCGGGCACGAACTGCGTCGTGCGACGGTCGCACGTGCCCCCTGTGTGCGTGGTTGTCAGACGCGATGAGAGTCTTCTACTGGTCGGCCGACGGTTTTATTTAGTGATTTAACAAGAAAATCTACTAAAAAAAACCGTCGGCCGAGTAGAAGACTGTCATCGCGTCTGCCAACCACATACACAGGGAACGACGGTTTAGTCGTGCGACCGTCGTATGGCCGTCGCACGACGCAGTGAGTGTCAGGCTTTAGCCGTGACTCTTGAATGCGCACTACTCGTTTCGATACGTACAACTATATTGTAATACAAATTTAAAATTATAAATGTTTAGAATAATATGAATTCTGTATTTAACATGATATATAGACAGCATTATATACATTGATACCATTGGAGATGGAACACTTAGATCTCATTAACTTTTTAAAATGTTATTTTTGGTCAGTGTGCTAATTTATTATGAATATATTCCACTATAACTTTAAAATTATTTGCCGGCGAATAGAACAATAATATCTCTATAAATTTATCATATAAAAACCCATATCAATATATAATGACACTTAGTAGTAGAAAATAAAAGTCATTCAAATTTCCTTTCACATATCTCAAATTTATATGCACCACATTTTCATTGTTTAAAAGTTTTCCTTGTGAAATTCAAAATGATACATATTGCAATATTTCTTCAGTATCTTAGCAAGCGCCGGCGATCCACAGAAAAATACACGCACTTTACCTTTATTCTCATTTGCGATTTTTGACATAACCTGTTGAAAAAGAATAATATTACAATTAAAAATGTGAACATTTGTTAGATCTCACACCGGTAAAAAAGTGCAGAACATTACTGTATGTTAAACATATAGCGTACTCGTTTCACAATGAACTCCGGCTCTGTCATCCTTCTACACTCTTAACGTAAGAGAGTGAAAATCCACTCTTTGTGGAGTGACCTGAGGGACGACTAAAAAAAAGAATGAAATTTACTCCAATCGATTGAAAATGCACTCCATTAAGAGTGAAATACTTAATTATTTTGCAGAAATTTCACTCCACAAGAGCGGATTTGGAGTGCTGATCATTCACTCTTGTAAGGTATCAGGTCAATCTAACTCTCTTTTAAATTCACTCCAATAGAGTGAAGATTCACTCTTTTATATTAAGAGAGTAAATTATTTTTATTTTTAATTCGTGATCTTTTAAACTGAGCGTATTGTCGTCCAGTCATTAGCCGAGTCTGTGAAACCTGTAAACCGCAATTACATTGACGCGGTTGATGTTCCCTTAGAACTATACAGTGTTTTAAACAAATTTCCGACCATTCGTTATTTTCCTCTAAAATTTGGTTCTGTTGTCGAGTGATATTTGGCCGAGCAAAACGTGAAATGAAATTTACGCGCTGGTTCAATTCCCTTTCAAGGCTATACAAACATGTTTAAAAACACTCTCAAGCGCCTTCCTCATTTCTCGATCACAAAAATATGCATTACTTCCTTACATAGTTAATCAGTCTTTTTGGCAGGAGCTAAAAAGTGGCGTAGCACATCTAATTAATTTAATTTGTATTTTTAGATACGACGAGGAGCTCAAGAAGCTCAAGTCTGATCAAGCCTAACATCTATCCAGTTAAATTGTCTAAAAGTAATTTGAAGAGTAAATGTTTTTACATCAAGCTAAGTTCTTTATAATTCTATCCAGTTAAAAGTTGTCTTCATAATTTACAAATTGTATGTTTGAGTGGGGTCCGTAAGGCGCAGTGATACATCAGATCCGAAACGATTTAAGATCCAGTAATCGACTCTATTGTTTACCATTGATCCAATGTTCTATTTTCGGATCGATTTACCTTTGAATTTTACTAAATAAAAACACAAGACAATAATTAATAATAACTTACTGCTTTCCAGTCTGGTCGTCCAGGTTGTGTTCTTGTTTTTAGTCCTGTTATCAGGTCTCGATTTTCCTTCTGATGCATGATGTCAAGCGCCATCTGGAGACCAATACCTTTCATGTCTGTTTTCTTTAAGGCTGACGTCATGTACATCTGCAATTCTAAGAAACGATCGAATGGTTCGCTTGCTTGTTCAAGTTCAAGTTGTGTTAACAGACTTATAAACCATTCAAACGATTTTTGATCCCGATTTATCCAGATGAAATCCACCTAAAATAACAAAGGCCCATAAGTTTAAAACACTATAGCATTCTAAATTGAAGGTGAACTTTCATCTTACGTTGACGCTCATGGATTCCACCGCCAGTCACCAATATTGGGATTACAAAGTGGATGGTAGCGTGGTTATATTTTTCCTGCTAATCTCGTCTATGACTTGAGCTGGTAAGGGCAGCTCTGCTCGCAATTGATATCGCGTGCTCCAATCTACGGGGTGGAACTTTTCTGTCATTCAAATGCTACAACCCCTCTTATTTTATTCTAACTCTGGGGTGTTTATGGGGTCGGCTTTAATTCATCTGATCCTGAACCTGATCCTGAACACACCGCATGCTTAAGTATATTCATATCACAACTACATCCTCCCAAACCTAACTTTGCAATTATCTTAGGCCACTGTTGTAGCGGATTACATTAATCACGTTAAATAAATGTAAACGCCGCTTGTTCTAATACAGAGCGTTTATAGATTACTGAACAATCTTTGACACAATTTAAATATAAATCATGTTATTTGAATTAAGGTCTTGTATTAGTAATTTAGCATGAGGTGCAGCTGTAAAGGCATATTCAATTACAGTTGAACCTTTCGTAAGCGGACAACATCGGGTCCGGGAAAAGTGTCCGCGTACAGGTGTCCGCTTACGAGAATTTCCGCCGATAGAGGGCCAAAGATGTAAAATTATGTAAAAGTCCTTATGTCTCACATTTGACGGATTTCTCAGCACAAATAGCCTCTCAAACATCGAGATACCGCATTCTGTATTTCTATTATTTTTTTTTTATAATTTTAAGATTGGTTCAGTTATGTGATTCTCAGCCATTACAGTATAAGGACTATTTTGTACAGAAATTTGTATTCGTTGTACAGAAAAATCAATGAGTTTTCATTGATGCCCGCTTATGGGAAGTAAATTTACATACAACAAATCCTAATTTTAAGACAAAAAGTGTCCGCTTATGAGAGGTACCAAATGCAACAATTGAATAGGAAGAACAAACAGGTCTTTGAATAGTGTCCGTTATGGAAGGTGTCCGCTTACGAAAGGTGTCCGCACAGGGAGGTTCAACTGCAATAATATGAAACTTTAAACACAAAAAAATCGACTGTTAATACTATTATATTAATTAGAATAACTACTATTTCTTCTTTAGGTTTATATTATTTAGAAACTAACATTACTAGGATGAATGGTACAAAATTTCGATACAATCTCATAAAATAGGAAACTAATAAGACACGAAGAACAAGCGTACTAAATTCACATACAAATATGAAGAAAGTGTATTATGCCTCAACAATATGATAATGATTGCAGTATTTAATGTTTTTTTCTTGTTATCACATTCGTTCCGACTAAGATGATCAAGTAATCTTAACTTAATATCAAAAATCCACAAAATCAATAAATCACTCAATTATTTAACTATTTTAAATGAGATTACAACACAACATGTTATGGATTTAATCAACCTTAATATCAAATACGTGGCCGAGCGGTGAAACCCGCTTGCTGGCTCGAATTATCAGAAGTTCGTAATCTGAATGCGGCCCTTGGTCTAGCATGGACCCGGTCCTGTTCAAGACATGGCCACAAGAGAAACGTGACGAGGGCGTATAATCAGATTGCGGTTTGGGTATAGATTTTGCTTTCTATTTTTTTTAGTACTAGTTTTAACTTAAAAGTTTCTCGTTAGGCGACATTTACATGTTACAGGACTATTTTGAATGGTATTTTAAACCGTATTAATATTAATACGATATGGTATTTTAAACCGTATTAATATTAATACGATATGGTATTTTAAACCGTATTAATATTAAGATATGGACTACCGAATTCTATCCTGGCTAGATAAGTCATAAAATAATATTTAAATATCATTATGGTAAACATAAGAATAGTCATTATTATATTTATTAGTGACTTTTAATTTATTCGTTAATCGATTTAATCATATTAATATTTTATTAATGTAATGTGTTTTACCGTTTGTATAAGAGTTTATATTAATGTATTGTATTTTACCTTGACTTTCCCATGAGGGGTGTAATTGTCACTTCGGTTCGATAACCTTAGGCATAACAATATTTCATGTTACAGTCGTCGTTAATCGATATATCATTTTTACATTAATTTACATTGTTTTAATTTCTAGCGAATCGCTAAAACGCTAGTGGCATACATCAGGTATTATCGACAAGAGCGGTGTATGTGAATAATAAACAACTAAAACTCGCACTTTCGGTAACTTTCCATCAGATTATCTATTAACTGTAGGTGCAATCAATCATGTCTGTAGTACTTTTAGTAGTAACTGAACATAAACTAACGGCTTTACTTCATAAGCCTTTACAGCAGTACAAAGTAACACGTGTAAAGCCGAGTTACCGTATAATTATTTCTTTCTGTAATAAGTCATATAAAAATATCAGTCGGTTGGGTAACATTGAAAGGTCGATGGCCTATTTTATCACATTTCTGATATTTGTATACCTTGGCACGGTGTTCATGGGGACTTGTGTAGCATAAATAAAATAACGAAATAAAGTAATCAAAAGTAGTAAATACAAATCGTGCAGGTCAACTCGTACTCATGTGAATACGTACCCAAATGGATTAACTCGTACCCAGAAACAACTCGTAGCCTTATAGACCTATTGTTGTTCATAATTTGGACTACAACCCTTTCATGTGGAATTTATACAGTTGAACCTCTCGTAAGCGGACATCAAGAGAGGTACCAAATGCACTGAGTAGATAGGACGAACAAATTGGTCTTTGTATTAGTGTCCGTTATGGGAGGTGTCCGTACAGGGAGGTTCAACTGTAGTCAATTATTAACATATGGATTGTTTTTGTTTGGTTTTCATTAAATTCAAACTTGATTCTGTTACGTTACTCTTGGGAGAGACGCTAATTAGTTTGCCGCAGGTACGAGTTATCTAAAAATTGGGTACGAGTTGGTTGGTACGAGTTGGCATAATGGGTACTAATTGTCCATAGTATTTAGATGAATAGTGGATGTAATTAATAGACGTAGTTTTGCTTAATATAACAATTGTATGGCTCAGGGATATATTGTAGACTTACTGCTGTGGTAACATTTTAACTTGTCTTCGGCTCGTATGCCACAGGTCGTATACAGTTTCCATATCCCCTCAACGGCATATTTTATAATTATATTGCTACTATTACAGAATTGAAGTCGATTTAAATAATAATAGGTACTTTTTGCCGAAATACGTTAACTTTAACTTTAACGGATGACGTCATAATTTATTCATAAGTGGGAGGAATTGCGTTACCGTTTTGTTTTAAAAATCTAAAAAACGATAAAATAGCGTGTCCATTGGTGCAATGTAGAATAAAAGTTTGTTATATGCCCTTAATAATTACGGGCATGTAACAAAATTTCTTGATTTAACGTGCTCGGCAGAACGTTAGTTACGTTTTACGTTATGTCCAGCGCATGCGCATTTTGATTTGTTTACAAAAGGGGCGGAGCTGATCTTGATTCTAAGGTTAAAGTTAACGTACACGTTCGGCGGCGAAATCTACCTAATAACACAGATGTATTATTTTAACGGCTAGATAGTAAACTTCCATAGAATACATAGCCCCGTTTTGTGCAATTCCATGAAAGCGCCCACTATTGAACAACAAATCAAATCGCGTTACACTTTAAAGTTGTTGCTGCGACGAAACTGCGCTCCCAATCCTTCATAAAAGTTTCTGATTTATCAATAAATGCATCTAAATTTAATCCAAATATAAATACAATTGACAACATAAAATATATGCAACATACACAAATAATTTTTATGACAAAATGTTTAAAGTACAATAATTCTAAAACAGTTATTATTAATTATCTAGTGTATTTGTGACGAAGGCTGACGACTGTCAATAGTAGGCGCCTACATGGGATTGAAATTTTGCAGTGTTTCACTATCTAGCAGTAAATAATAAACCTATGTGATAAACAACTATGACGACGGTAAATGAAAATATTAATTAGCACAATAAGAACAACACTAATTTCTCATCGAAGTTAAATAGGCCTATAATCAGGGCCGTAGTCAGTAGAAAAACAGCCGAGATGACGCTGGGATCCGGTTCGTAGGGTAAATATAAATAAATCTCATGGAAAAAACACACAATTCTAAAATCCCGCCTCATCTGAAAATTTCAGACGACACGACATCCTCGTCTGCCCCATGCTACGGCCCTGATAATATTGTTAATAAAATCTTCAAACTCTTAAGATAATTGATATGGAAAGGATTTAAAATGTGATTTGAACCATACCTTTTTTAATCTCATATTAGCAGCAGCAAGCGATTCGTCTAACCAGCAGTGCTTACAACTGGGACACGTTCGTGTCGATAACTTATGTCTGTACATCACACTTTGAAGTATTGACGCAAACGGCGTAACCCCAATACCAGCACCAATTAAAACTGCATGATCCGATTGAAAAATTCCTCTCGTCGGCGTTCCATACGGTCCGTCGATAAAAACCTAAAAAACGATAAAATAGCGTGTCCATTGGTGCAATGTAGAATAAAAGTTGCTATAAAATAATTATATATCCAAATGATCGAAGTACCATAATAAAAGGTAGGGTATATAACGTAACATAATCACAATTAATTTTAGTTTTATGATGCTAACTTTATTTACAACTGATCAATTTGAACACGCATTCATCCACTCATCTTTTTTCATGAAATCTCAATTATACAATTTCATGATTCAACATTCCTCACTTACATGTTATATACTAGCTCGTAACAAACCCATTTATATTTATGTAATTCATTGTAAGGGTAAATTCTCAGTAATTGAAATGTAAACTTTTCGCATTTGTTCTTGATGTTAGTCTGAATTACACGTTATTAATAATTCATTACACTGAAGATGGCAGTTAAGACTGCCGAAATATGTTTGTATCATTTTTGTAAATAAAATTAGCATCATGAAACTAAAATTAGTTGTGAGAGTGTTACGTTAAAATAATTATAGCATTACTCATTGGGGTGCACTTACGCCAGATTCTGTTTAGAACGGCTAACGAAGTACTCGTACATCTTTAAGCCACGGATCTATACAATCCTTCCAAGGCTGGGCACTCACTGCGTCGTGCGACGGCCGCACGACTAAGCCGTCGCTCCTTGTGTGTGTGGTTGCCAGACGCGATGGTAATCTTCTATTAGTCGGCCGACAGTTTTTTAGTTACTCAACAGGGAAATCACAAAAAAAAAACAGTCGGTCGACGAATAGCTGTCATCGCGTCTGGCAACCACACACACAAGGAGCGACGTTTCGTGCGACCGTCGTACGACGGTCGCACGACGCAGCGAATGCCTGGCTTTAAATTACATTCTATGAAGGAAGGTGCATTGTATTGACTAATAAAATAAAGCACGATATTCGGTACATAACCAATTGATGTGTTAACTGTTTTATAAGCACCAGCATTATACAGTACATGTAATTTCCTCTTAAAGATGTATTGTCACCTGAAAAATGACAAAAAAATTGATTTTGAAAATAACTTGCTTCTTTTGAAGAAATATAATTTATGATCA
>JAOTQE010022002.1:0-10624 GCA_025631205.1 Nesometra sesokonis | reverse complement strand
CAATTTTGAGGAATCCGTTGCACAAAAATTGACAGAAAGAAATAAGAAGATGATGATGATGATTATGATTTCGTACAATAACAAGAGCTGATCCGCTATGTAGCGGATCAGCTAAAAAACAAAGAAGATCCATTACAATTACAATAGCTGATCTGCTATGTAGCAGATCAGCTAATAATTCCAGGAGCCGGGGAGATGATCCAAAATTCCTGGAGACCCCAGGACAATCCTGGAGACTTGGGATCTCTGCATGTTTTACACAAAGTGATTTTGAAATACAGTATTCACAAAAATAGACAAAAAGTCATAGTTTGATGAAAATGAGATTTTTGTTGTTTTTGTTAAGTTTATTACTTAAAATTCATAATTACAAACATCCTGTTCATATTTATTACAATAATTTACAATTTTTGAGCAACATTTACAAAGGTTATTTTTCAAAATCAATGGAAAAACAGACAGGAAATCAACAGTTGTTTATCTTTAAAGTCTATTTTCTCCAAAGTGTGTTTTTGTACATTTTAAAATAATTTCTTTCTGGTTATACTCAACCTATGAACTTCATTAAAAATCTAAATTAAAGCTAATATCTTCTATCAGATTATAACAGTAAGTAAATTTTGCTTTTTGTACAACAGACTCATTGTGATAACACCACATATGATTTCTTTTGTATGGGATAGCTTTTTCATTTGTTTTATCAATGCTGCCCTCTATTTCATGTCAAATCCAACAGTGAGTCTCACGACTTACAGGATGAGGTCTACATCATCCTTTCTAAACGAACTCTTTAAGAGGCTTAGGGAGTGGTATTTTGGTCATGGGAAAGAACTTGGTGTTCACCCAGGTTCGAACACAGGACTTCAAGATTAGAAGGCAAGCATTTTATCCACCAAGCTACAGCGCCACTTTGAACTTTTTTGTGACTTATTAGTTAAACGGTAAATGTTCATCTTGTAGCCAGTTGTTTCACCCTGGGGGTATTGTAAATATTTATTTGTAGATTAAGGCAGGTAAGATATAAATAACCAGTAATCTCTTATCTTGTTAATGATTTACAGTACATTGGATCAAAATAATACAGAGGGAAGATCGACCGTATTCTATTGTGCACAGAACTCCATCCGGGTTGGCCAAGTAGACCACACCCAAGGCAGTGTACATTCCCACGCAAGTATTCTACGGTTCGCACAGCCACCCACAAAGCACAACATTCGACCATTATCTAAGAGTTATTCCAGTTACTATGCAACCTGGAGCCCCCCATGCATCTGGCAGAAAAATTTTCCGTTGAGGGTGTTCGGTGCGCTGTTTCGAGAGTTCCATTCTAACTTACGCAATGTGCTCTTTGTACTATTTATATTCTTTGATTGGATCTACAATTAAATCTTTTACTTCACTTTTTTTAGACTTAAGGAAAGTGGTTGTATCAACACATCTCTGTTCGTCCTTGGTCAGGTTGTCGATGCTCTCAACAGGAATATGGTAATTTTCAATAACAGTAATATAATAATAATTAATTAATAAGAAAATACAATTACATACTCCAAGAAAAGAGATACATACGTCGTTTCCAAAATGAAGTCCAAAGTGGCATTGAAAAAAATTGACTTAGAAATTGTTATTTAATAGAAAATCTTAGATTTATTATTACGGCTAGATGGTGAACTTCCACAGAATAGATAGCCCAAAGTGCGGTTCCATATAAGGGCCTACTATTCCGGCGGAATCCAACCTATCAAATCGTGGTACATTCTAATGCTGTTGCTATGTCTAAATTGCGCACGTGCAATCTTTTATAGAAATTTCAAATTTATCAATAAGGAAAGTAAAATAATTCCAAATACAAAGACTTCGACAACATAAAATGTATGTGATTTACGTAAATAATTTGTATGACAAAGGAATGTTAACAATACAATAATTATTAAACAGTTATGATTATTTAACTTACATGTTTTTCACGTAGCCTGACAACATCAAAATATTAGGCGCCTACAGTACATGGGACTGCCATTTTACAGTGTTAATATCACCATCTAGCCGTATAATATATCTATGTGGAAAATACATCATTTCATGAATTAGAAATAATTCGACTAGGTAGAGTCGACTTGGGCAAGTTTAATTGTATACTAATAATTGATTAATAATAAAGTATAATACATACTCCAAGCAATGAGATACATGCGTGTATCTCATTGCTTGTTTTTAAAATTGAAATCTAATGAAAGCGATTCCCTGGAGATTTTATTATGGAGTCCACAACTATCTGTGCCTTAACCCTTTCATGTCTGCTCATGTACCCACCTTCTAGTCTGAATATTATATATATATATATATGTCAAAAATAAATATTTTGAGATATATATCTCAAAAAGTATTCCTTGTGTTTCAACCAAGTTTTACAGCAACATAATAGACAAGGTTTTCATACCATAGGAAAATAATAGTGTTATTTAAGGTCACATTATCATGGATGACTGGTAAGTCTATTTTATTAGGGCATCTGTGAGATGCCCCATGCCAAAAACGACAGATTTTTATGGCGTCGTATGGATACTCTACGACTGGAAAAGGTTAATATATAATGATTTAATAAGAAAGTATACTCCAAGCTGTTTTTAAAGTTACAATCTAATGAAACCAATGTGTAGGTAAACTTTATGTTATCTAAACCAGGAGCCACAATTTGTGAAATTTGAATACCTTGAGATTTCACTATGTACTCCAAAACCACTACTTTACTTTAAAAACAAAGACCCACATCAACAACTTTATAAACAAAGAGGATTTGTAATTGTATCATTGTACTACCCCATTGTTCCCAAACAAACTTATATTTAGTGTAATGCATACTCCAAGAAATGAGATACATGCCATCGTGACAGGAATCCTGTCACGATAGCGTGTATCTCATTGCTTGGAGTGTGCATTATACTTTCTTACTTGAAGTTGATTAGTGGACCTTTCAAACTTGTTTTTCTATCCTGTTTTCTGCATAGGAGTAGAAACTTTAGCTTAGCTTAGGCCATAGTTGTGTACATTAATAAAACAAGGAGACATCCAGGGGCGGACCCAGGGAAGCTAGCAAGAGGGGGCCCAATGCCAAGTTGGACAAGCAGGTGTGAGATTTTTCCAGTAAACGCATGACAATAGGCATGGGCCACCTAGGGCCCAGGAAAATTGTCTCTATAGGTGCTTTCTGGTGCATTTTAAGAGGACCCAAAGTGTGTAAAAATCCCCCCCCCCCCCCCATGAAAATGCACAGACAAAAAGAAATTTAAATTTTCCAAAACAAAAAAAGGAGATTTTTATATTTATAAAATAACATTGTTTGAATTATTATTTATTGTTTCATTTTCAGCCTAGAGTACCTTATAGGGACAGCAAATTGACCAGGTTACTTCAGGTATGTTGCTTTTTTGTATCAGATAACTGCATAAGTGGTTATTTTTGCGGGTGTTTAATTTTGTGAATGGAAGGCTTACTCTGAAATTTTTAAGTTGTTGAAAATGTCCATTTATAATTAGGCCTAGACCTTACCAATAGCCTAAGCCTAACTCTTTCTGGTGAATTTGTGGTTAAAGTTACACCAACTTCAATATTTAGACTGAGTGGAAGCCAACTAAACTAATAGTAATAACCTGAATACTGAAAAGGGAAAGATATGTAGTCAAAACTTGGAGAGTTTAGAAGAGGATTGTAGTAAATAAAACAAACAAAACCCCCCAAAATTAGACTAAGTGAGAGAAAATGCCTGACAAGAAAATGGAGCTAGCAGCTTCACCTCCCACAGTTCACTGACCTCAGTGTCATAGACTGTTTATCAAAAAGTGGACTTGATTACATAAAAGATGTCTTGATTACATGTTTTGAGACAAATACGAGGTAACCCCAGTTTACTGGTACACACACGACCCCTGTCATTGACAGACGAAAGTGCAAGTACGTGCTGCATAGCATGCCTTAAGCTCAGTCCAGACTATGAAGTTTTATTTGACAAAAAAAATTGATGTACCCATATATGGTATTGATGTACCCATATATGGTAATTATATATCCATGTATGGTATTGATGTGATGTCATCATGACCAAATATAGGTAGGCCTATATCAAAGTTTTTGTCAAAGATACTATCCAACTGGAATAGGGGTTATTTATTTATTTATTTACTTATTTCAATCCAGACCAACAGCGAATCATCGCCACTAACAGGCTGGTTAAAATCTTAAATAATCAATATACATACAGTATAAAATTCATATATACATGATAAAAAACATATACATACAATAAGCAAACAATAACAGGGAAAAACTTACTGTTTTAAATGATGCAAAATTATGGAACGGAATGAGGAAATACTGTTGTAAAAAATATCTATATTACATGAATTAATAAAAGAATTATATTGTGAAGGAAGTCTGGAAATAAAACTATGTTTACAAACATCAACTCTACTACATTAAATGTGGGACAAGAACGCAGCCTTCTGGAACTAACGTAAATACCAAATAGATTGTTTTGATACAGTTATGTTAATTATTTTCTTTATTTGTAGGATTCATTAGGTGGTAACAGTCACACCTGTATGATAACAAATATCTCACCAGAGGAGAAGTCTTACATGGACACATACACCACACTTAACCTAGCAGCCAAGTCAAAAACAGTCATCAACAGACCCTTCACAACCCAGAGTTATGGTAAGTAGACATAAACTCCACTAACATTGACAAAGTAAAGCTGTTCCGCCTTATATTACATTACGTGTACATCCCCATTAGAAAATTTTGTAAAATTTTATCACAATAGATAATTGGATTAGTTTCCACTTGATCGCTTAGCTGTACATCCTTTATAAACACTTAATGTGATAAAGCAGTGCGGTGGTTAATTCAAAATTACCCAACAATTTGAAAGAGATGAAAATTGATCAAACTTTGGTAATGGTATTGTACATGTAATGATGTGTGCCACCCCACCCCAACAAAACGTTAAACAGAGCAAATGACCTTTTTCTCGGCCTGTCAAGTATAAAATGGGCAACACGCCAATCCTGTTTTGGAAATAGTGCACACTCCCACCCAACCCCATGAATCGTGCATGTTCCCCTGAACTTCATGTTGATTTTTATTTTTTAGAGATTAGATAGCATTTTCTTTTTCTTATAGACCATATGGCATGAATTCTAAAATACTGTAAAGCTCTAAATTTACGCGATTTCACAATTTGAAACATTTCGCGGCCTTTTATTTTCGCGATGGGACATTTTAATTAATACAATTTTCCCGATTTTGACCTTTTATTGTTTGCACACAATGACTGTTATTTGTTTACAAACTTATTTTTTCTATTGAAGACGATGATGTTATTAGTTTTTAAAATTATAGAACTTGTTGTCGAAGCCTAGCCTAGGCCTGTGCCCGATCCATGTACTGTACCTGTATGAGTGAATGGTTTTCCGATTTATCTAGCGAGTCTCGCCATCCTTCCGTATTACCTACAGTCGAGCGAGTAGCTTAGACCCAACCAAAAAAGTTAGCAGGCTGAATTCGTGTGACAAATTCCACCATTTTATTCACCCATTCTCGCATATAATTCTAGCCCTCCATTAGGCTATGATCGTTTATTGATTTATTGATCATTTATGGGAAAAGACTGTTTCAAAAAATGGGATTCTTGGTCTTATTTTCATTGGTAGGTCTGGGTAGGCCTAGTTTAAAATCGCTTTTCATTTGCCCATGTAAACTGAAAGCCATTGACCAGAAAAGCCAAGCAACCCGGATGTATAGTGCCACCTTTTGCTCATTTCTAAGAAGTATGGCTGCACTCATGTTTGAAATATTTCCTCTCAAAATACGGATTTGTTTATCGATAATATGGAGATGTTGGAGCCATAACTCATATAAGAGATACATTTATTGCATATGGATTTTTAATAGTGCCAAAATTATTATTTTCACAAAATAAACATGTTATTAGATGATCTTCTCAGCCTGCCTATTATCGGTCTTGGCGGAGACCATGCTGATGGTGTGGCTACCCGATACTCGGCGTTTGCCGCGATAGGCCTAGGCCAACTCTGCTCTCTTTTGATGGGAATACAGTCATAGACTTTACTGTTTGCTTGTAGTATATTTTTACTGTGATTCATAAATGATTGTCAATTAAACAACAAAAAACAAGATTATTTATTTTATACATTATCACATCTTTAGGAAAATATGTTTTATGGCAATCGTTTTTGACACATAAAATCTTCAAGATTTTCGCGATTTTCGCGCACCCTTAATTTTCTCGATCGTCATGCTATCGCAAAGTTCGCGAAAATTTAGGGCTTTACAGTAGCTTTATATTATTTTAAAATGTTGTTAAATTCAGATACCAGATTTTTTTTTTTTTTAAATGTACAAAGGGTTGTTTATTAAATTATTATTGAACAATAACACAAATTTTGTTATTTAACAAATAAAAACAAGTGGCCTCAAATACTCTAAATGTAGCATGTAAAATTTATGGGTGTCTGTGATATACCATAAAAAGACACCATTATCATGTACATATGATTCACACAACAAAATCGTCTTAAAGCCAAATATTGGATTTATATATTACTCTTATTTTACTCTAAAATTATGAAGTATCTTGAGTTGAATGACCCAATTATTATGGCAGCCATCTCATAATAAAAATATCGACACAGGGAGACCCAGTGAACCCAGCAGTATCATGTACACATCAGAGAACCCATTATATTTTTTAAAGATGAGTCACTACACAGCCTTTGTAGCAGACAGATAAAGGTTGAATTGTTTGGCTGCAAAATATGTGTGACCTACCTGGAGTAAAGAAGTCATTGAAGGTGTAACATCACGGCTACAGTTCATTTAGCCCTCTCTTTGTGAATTTGTATGCTAGATGTAAATGTACCAAATACTCAGTACAGTTGAGAATACTCATGAAAAATTCACAAGTTGTTCTCGGGTGGGACTCGAACCCACAATCTCCAAGTAACTAGCCTGGTTTCTGTACTACTATATACCGAGATTGCACTTAGTGGCTAGGGATAGAATTCAAGTTCAGGCTAGTTGCCTGGAGATTGTGGGTTCGAGTCTCACCCAAGAGTATTCTCTACATTTACACGTCAGAGTTGGGCAAAACAAATTATATCTAGTAATCTCCCTGATGCAAACACATATACCTTGCAGTACCCGCTGCTTATTGTGCTCGAATTCTATCCCTAGCCACTAAGTGCAAGCTCGGTGGTCTAGTTTTTGTTTATCAATTGCTGGCCCTGGGTCAGCCCAAAATCGTATGTGTAATTGGGGTCTAAGTACTTTTTTGTTAGTACAAGACATGAAACTCCAAATACATTCAGTACTCTTTGATATAAGTAAAACTATTTTTTAATTGTGACTTTAGAAAAATCAGCACCTCACTCATCAAAGAGGAAACTGGAAACTCAAGAGGAAGCTGTGAAGAATAAGAAATTAAAAGCAAGCAAACAAGTGGAGAAATCCAAGAAGCCTTGTTTACCAACTCTTGCAGCGGTTGCAGCAACTCAAGAACAGCCGGCCAAATTCTTAAGTCCTTTCTTAAGAAAACAAAGACACTTCCATGATGATGTGACCGCTAAATTGTTGTCACTTGAGGAGAAGCTTATGAAGTTGCAAGACAAACAGAACACTTCATCAGATGCTGAATCAGATATTCTGCAAAGAGGTATCATTGAAGATATCCAAAAAAGTAAGGATGATATGGAATGGATGGTAAAACAAAATAAAGAATTTACTTCCCGGCTTGCAGGATCACATAGTCCCAAAGAAACACAAGGAAAACTCATAGTAAAAGGTATGTTTTTCGTAGGTTATATAGTTTTTTAAATGTAGAGAAATATAATGAAGATTCTAGCAATAACAATAACTTTTAAAAGAATCAACTGCAACTGCAACCACCACATCAACCGCAACGACCTAAGCCAAACATTAAAAGTCCATAACAACAATCACAACATCCATAACCAAAAGAACCAAAAATGACAAAATTTTATAATGTGCAGGTCCAAACATGGTGGTAAAGGCCCATACCAATTGAAATAGCTATACAGGTACCTTGGTCCCATTGCCAGGGCTGTAGCCAGAGTTAAAAAACAGACGAGGCGAAGACTGGCGGTCACATAGGATTTCATGGACTGGAGAGTGTGAGTCCCCCCTAAAAAGCCCAATTTTGAAAATTTCAGACGAGGCGACCGCCTCGTCTGCCTCATGCTGGCTACGGCACTGATTGCCCATTGAGACAGCATTAATACTCCTTCATATGGGTATTTGCAGCAGATATTCAAAGACCGTTATAAGCACCTTCCACTCTTTATAATAAACACACGGCTCCAATACCCATGCACTGCCACATGAGCAGCTCGAGTGTCAAATACTAATAGATAACAAAAAATCAAAATTGAGTTATTGTTGTATTCTGATAGAAGATATTATATGCTTTCATTTGGTTTTTGAATTAGGTTCATAGGTTTTATCACCGTACGCACGTCTTGACTCTACGGAAACTAGAAGTACAGTGATTTTGCGGTCACTGGTCATACCTCTCATGGTAACCCGGAAGTTGCATCACTGCTGATGTGGTAGAATATCAACTTTAAAAATAAACGACTGTCGACTTCCAGCCTGTTTTTCCATTGATTATTAATACATGTTTATTGTAAATAAACATACAGGATGTTTATAATTATGAAAATTAAGTAATAAACTTCCCAAACAACAAAAAAAATCTCATTTTTATAAAATTTTGACTTTCTACCTATTTTTGTGAATATCTCAAAATAACCTGGCGTACAACACAACTAATTTTGTCACAATTGTGAAAACCAATTGTGCTGTTTAAAACTTCTATTTAAGACAATATTATTTTTAATGAATGATAATGGTGTCACTTATGGATATCTAGTTGTATCTTTACCTGTTTGTGTGCCCCTGTAGCTAAAATTTCTAGATATGCAAATGATGGTTTATTTTACGTATTTCTTCTGTTTTGTTTTGTTAGAAGATGATGTCCTTTTTGTAAAAGCAGTTAAAATACAATCTGTAAGTATTGTTAGCAATTTTAACCTTTTTTTTGCAACATTTTTAATGTATCGTTATTTTTTTAATCAGATGTAGTTTTGGCATGTAAAGCACTTCATAAAATTACAGCGGCTCTGTAGCTTGGTGCTTAACAAGCTTGCCTCATAATCCCAAGGTCCTGGGTTCGAATTTGGCTGAACACCAGGTTCTTTCCCACGATCTAGCAACACCACTCCCCAAGTCTCACAATGAGACTTGGTTTATAAAGCATGACGTAGTTCTCACCTGTAAGTGGGCAAACGAAAAAAAAATTTAATACAATTGTTAAAAGTCTAATGTATAAATTAAGTTAAGAAAGAATTTAATTTTTTAGGTTGGAAAAGAAAATGTGGCACAGAGAGAATTTCAACCAGACCCTCAACAACAAGCTAAACATAGTAAGTAAGCTTATATGGGGATTACATGTAAGGCTTCACCACTATATGAGTCTCATGGTTGGGAAAATACAAAATTCAGCTATTGGCATATTCTAATAGATCACAATAGTGTTTATGCTACAACAAAAAACATAGGTGGCACCCTTTGTTTTCAAAATTATGATGAATGGTTTTGTAATCGTACCTTGTAGAATAGGTATTTTGCAATTAGACATATTTCAATACAGTTGAACCTCCCTGTGCGGACACCTCCCGTAAGCGGACACCTCCCATAATGGACACTAATTCAAAGACCCGTTTGTTCTTCCTATCTAATCAGTGCATTTGATACCTCTCGTAAGCGGACACCTTCCGTAAGCAGACGCGGACACTTTTTGTCATAAAATTTAGATTTTTGTGGACATCCTGGAAAATTTAGTAATTTGTCTGTACAATGAATTTCTGTACAAAATCGTCCTTATTCTGTAATGACTTAGAATCATATTACTAAACTATCTTAAAAGTGATAAAGACTATTTAATAAAATATACAATGCGGTGTATAGACATTTAAGAGGCCATTTGTGTTGAGAAGGCCATGATGAAATATAAGGCAAAAGGACGTATACATAAATTTATAACTTATAACCCTCTATCGGCAGAAATTCTCGTAAGCGGACACCTCCCGTAAGCGGACACTTTTCCCAAACCTGAGGGTGTCCGCTTACGGGAGGTTAAACTGTATGTTAGTAATTTACCATTAGAATGCATTAATAACATGGAACCTTACATTGTCATATTAAACTACAGTTGAACCTCCCTGTGCGGACACCTTGTAAGCGGACACCTCCCATAACGGACACTAATTGAAAAACCCCGTTTGTTCTTCCTATCTAATCAGTTCACTTGGTACCTGTTACAACCGGTAATGTAGAAAATTCCAGCAAATGTAAAAACACCAGTTAAAGTAGAAACTATCAACAGCATGTGTAGAAAATCCCAGCTAAAGTAGAAACGTCAACAGCATATGTAGAAACGCGATAATCGGTCTCAGCTAATGTAGAAAAAATCAACAGCATATGTAGAAACGAAATTGCCTCCCAGCTAATGTAGTTAGGGTTCCCAGCT
>JAOTQE010021991.1:0-10624 GCA_025631205.1 Nesometra sesokonis | reverse complement strand
GGTGGCGTACACTACCATTACAGAAATTCCATGCGAAAATCGACGAGCGCGCTATCTTTACATATAAGATCTTTGATTTACACTGAGTCTGCTACTGTATTGTAGTGAAGCTTTGGTAACCTACCGTCGACATGAATATCGGCTTAACGCATTCCATTTCCGTTGCCTTTGCTCAATTTTAGTTGCATTATGGGAACATAAAATTCCTTACACAAAGGTCCTAGAGATCACAGGAACTGTCGATATGTACACATTGTACATGTACATTTTACGAGCCCATCATCTTCGCTGGACTGGTCATGTGTGCAGACAGAATGCAACAAGGATTCCAAAAAACATACTGTTTCGACAAATTACAGATTCACCTCGTCCCCTTGGTCACTCAAAGATACGCATTAAAGACGTGTTGAAACGTGACTGCCTGTTTTCAACATTCTTCTTTCATCAAGGGAGAAAACCACACAAGATCGAGAAGCTTGGCGTAATGCAATTACAAACTGAAAATGCATCGCAGCAGAAAGCTACATTGATTTTTGTGTTAAGAGGAGGGATCAAAGACACCAATCCACCAGCACTGGTAGTTGTTAGGGGCATGCAGGATTTTATTCCCTTGAGAGATGAACGAACCAACCCTGCATTGTTTACCTACCTCATCACTTCACATGTTATTCCAGAAGAATTTGACATCAGCAACACAGTCGTCGAACAAACAGATATGATGATGACGAAAGTGATTGGGCAGTGTATTAGGAGACAACCCCCTACTACCTTTTTAACACATGAACCTTTTGTACACAGGACCAATGGCTTCAGTGTGTGATTGATAATCTGGTAACTTCTTTCCAATAGTTTTTTAGTGATTCATTGGCAGTACACTGAAAGACAATCCCTACTCTCACCCAAAGAGGTTACTGTGTTCTTTAACTAAGGATAATCAACCCACTGCAGTAGATTTCTAGTGTACTAAGTTATTACAATCACTAAAGAGTTTCGACTTCAAAGTGTCGTTGCACTTTGCACTCCTATATAACAGTGTAAATGAACAGGAAACCACAGAGGATAAACCATATTTTAAGGGATATACTTCAACACTTGACTGAAGCAGCATAAAGATTGCATTTAATTCTTTGATCCTTCAAGGATTACAAACGATTTAAATTGATCTAAAATTAGTCTGATGAATGCGGTAAAATTATTAGGGATCTGTATAGAATTTTGTCACACTATATAAAGGATTGGCATTGTTAAAACTTGTTAACTTGTTTTGTTTACCAAATTTTATATTCGATCCGAATAAAAATTAGGCTTTTTTCAGTTTTAAATCTGATATATATTTTATCTGTATATCTGATAGATATTATTAGAGTGTTTATGAATTTGTTCATTTTTTGGCTTTTAAATGTCTTTGTGTTACCAGTATCCTTTGTTGACACTATGAATTTATCCAAAACTGGGTTATTGATGGGGATTTAGAATGGGATGGAGGCGAGGCTTAAAAGTCTTAAGCACCACACCTACTCCCTCTTCGAATTATCACATACTGTACATAACACCTGAATAACTATTATCCCCTCCCCAACTCAAGTCTTGAGTATCATCTCTGAAGGGCCTACTGGTAATGACCTTCAGGACCAAAAATGCTAACTGTATATGATCCACCTCTTGAGGTGTGTCTGGATCAGATGTATTCTGCCACAAATCCTCTTTCATACTTCTTTTCACAACCAATCTTCTAGCCCCCTTCCTCTCTCAAACTCTTTTTGCCAACCAGTCCTCTAGTGATTTCCTCTTTCATGCTCTTGTTAACAACCAATCTTCTAGGCCTTCCTTTTCATATGCTATTTTTGTAATCAGTCGTCTTGGTGTTTTCTCTTGCATGCACCCCTTTCTTGTATTTTGTTGTTGGCAACCAATCCTTTAGAACTTTCGTCTTGCATGTTCTCGAACCGATCTTCTTGACCTTCCCTTTTTCATGGTCCTTTTTGGTAAGTAATCATCAAGAGGTCTTTCCTCTCTCATGGTCTTGTTGTCAGCCATTCTTCTATATCTTTCCTGTTTTGTGTTGTTAGCAACCGATCTTCTAAGGCTTTCCTCTTTAATGCTATTGTTTGCAACACTATTCTAGGACATTCCTCATTCATGTTCTTCTTGGTAATAAACCTTGTTATTTTTTCCTCTTTTTGGAGCAAGTCCTCTAGGCATTTCCTCTCTTCATTATCTTGTTCGCAACCAATCGTCTAGGAGTTTGCTTATTAATGCCTTTGTTAGCTGGCAACCAATGTTCTAATGTTTTTCCTGTTCTTTTATGGCTTTCCTCTTTTATGTTCTTGTTGACTAACTAATCTTCAGGGGATTTCCTCTTCTCTTTCGTTATCTTGTTGGTAACCAATCTTCTATGCCTTTCGTCTTGCTTACTTTTGTAGCCCTTCTATGTCTTTACTCTCTCATCTTGTTTGCAATCCATCTTCTAGCCCTATTCCTGTATGCTCTTGTTGGTAACTAATCTTCTAAGTCTTCCCCTTTTTATGTTATTGACAACCAATCTTTTATGGCTTTTATTTAGTATGCTATTGTTGGCCTTCTAGATTTTTCTTCCCTCATATTTTTGACAACCAATCTTCCAGGGCTTTCTTCTTTCATGCTCTTGTTACCAACAAATCTTCTAGGCCTTCCCTTGCATGCTGTTGCTGGTAACTAATCCTTGAGGTCTTTACTTTTTCATGCTCTTTTTTGGCAACCACGCTTCCAGGGTTTTCTCCTTTCATTATCTTGTTAGCAACCATTCTTTTGGGCTTTCCTCTTTCATGCTCTTTTTTGTAACCAATCTTCTAGTCCTTTCCTCTATCATGCTTTTGTTAATTATCTGTTTTCTCCTAAACACCCGAGGGTTTTCCCCAAGGTTGTTTTTCCGCAGCATTATTAACTTATTTAGATGCGTCGTCCAAACATCTCTATACTTAAATCTACTCGGGTGGGTGGGTCCATTTAGTTGTAACATTCTATTTTCCTCATAGGCTATATTTTATGTGGTTAAATATTTTGAAGGCATTTTCCGGTATTCCGGTTGGTCAGTCTGTAGGTTGCGTGGAAGATCTATCTTCAGTATTAAAAATTTATTTTCCTTTAAAATCTGGTGGTTTGTAACAGTTTTAAGTACCACATTAACATTTATAGAGGCTACTGTATACTATCATGTATAGTTCAGAGCGTATTTGATGACTTCTGATGATAGTCATAATTCTGACGTTTAATTCCCTGGGGAGTGTCATCATTGATTTTCTTTTTTCTAAGACTTCTCCGCATGCATATGAATCACCAAGCGTGGGAAATACAGTATTTCAAAAACCAGATGAACGCCAACTGGTAGTGACTCTATCGAGTTGTTCGGGGTAGTGTAAGGTGAATCATACAGGTTTAACCATTTTTAAAGTTTATGAATTAAAGCCCGTTTCTGTTTTCTTAAATAATTAATAGAATTATCGTTTTTCCAAGTAAACAATGTACAGATACAATGATAAAGGATATTGATAGAAGGCAAGCCTGCTGGCATCGGACGCCGCGAGCCAATCTACGGGGACCTTAGAAGGTCTGAACTATCGTTCATTTTTCCATCATTATTAGTTGATACATTCGTCATTCATTATTAATCACTGACTTATTCAATAGTGTCCTTTAATTTCATTTAATCATTTGTAATTTCGAATCATAGTTTATGTCTATTGGAAAATGTTACCTTTTCCTTCTCGTTTACACTGGTGTTGTCTAGACTGCTTTGTAGGCTACAAAACCTAAAGTTACTTATTAATGAACAGAAACCTTTCAAGTGAATCCTTTTTTATTTAATGATTTACGATTTAACGCCCGTTAAGTTATTATCCAGCTGATGCTTCTGAGATTTCAATTTGTGATACCTTTTCATTCTTTCATTGAGGAAGATGGGGAGATCGAATCATTTCCGATTGCAACTCACTCCACAGGAAGTTGCTAGGGAATCGATTACTATAACGGCCCATACTACTATTCTAATCTAAAATAATATATCATTTTATAATGGTGGTGGTCATTCTATATTAAATCCAACCTTGACCATATCCTCATTCAAGGACGCATTATCTGTCTTGATGCGGGCATTGCGGGTCATGGAGCTATAAAATACGGTACTCGTCTATTCTCATCCAGGGGCGTGATGTTGTTAAACGCACACGTCTCATCCTTATACCAGAAGTGCGATGATGATAGTTCTCCAGCCGTCATCCTTATTCCAGAAACGCAAAAATCTCCAACTTTGTGTCGTCTATCCATATCCCAGGACGTAATGTGGGTAGCGCCCAATGGATATCATAGTCCTCATCCAGGGACGCCTTAGGTAGTACATACCACGTTATCCGCATCTAGAAACCCGATAAAAAGATCGCACTTGGTCATCTCTGTCCTATCCAGGGGACCGATATGTGTAGCGCGCACGTCAACCCCGTCATCCAGGGAGTGTTCAGGTAGTGCGCCCGTTGTCACGAAAGAGTGCTCGTTATGATAAAATAGAAGCGGATATTATTTTGGTGGTTTAAGTTTTGAATATTTCTCATGTAATCAAGGATATAATTTGCTTGGAACTGTTCCGGTTTTTTCTATCTACTTACGCGTGGTACGATATCGTATGCAGGTCTAGTAGGCCTAAACTTCTGTATGAATCGCCAGAAGAACTATAAAATATTGAAATTTCGTACAAGGTTTAACACCCGTAGGAAATCAAGTTGAACAGCAACTATACCGTAGGCTACCCACTGGACTCTGCCAGCAGTGTTAACCCGAGAATAAAGTATCTGCGAGGAAGTGTTTTGACAACAAAAAATAGTGTTGTAACGTGGTGGTTAACATCCTTGGCATTCAATCACAGGATTCCCGGTTCGATCTGGCCATAGTTCTTTCCATTCTAAGCCTCATAATCAAACTTGGTTCAGAAAGCATGACGTAGATGGATCTCATTCTGTAAATGGCGAGAAAACTCGCGGTCGGATGTAGAATGAAAGGGAAAAAATGAAAATTAAAAAAATGCAATGAGGCGCATGTTTTGGTTTCGTAGTGCGTCGGTCGGACCAGACAACCTCTGTCATTAAACCCAAAGTTTTGTTATTTACAAAGTTGTATCCAAAATACAATTAAAGTTAAATGTCAGGCACTGCTACAGTTATATCTTGAGATAAGAAAAAAACTTTTCAGTCATAGAATATTGGACAATAATTATAACCTATAAGTTAAATCATATTGGGCTATCTATAGACCTATGTTTTTGTTTGCTATTTTGTAGCTGGCTTTAAGGCAAGCGTTAGGATATGTCTTTCCAGTATTGTATTAAGCCTAACTACAATTAAACTGAAAATGTCTGATTAAATAACTTGAACTGCATCAGTGTAATTGTAAAAGTATTTTTAAATCTAAGTTTATTTTGTGACGTAATACGAGATATAAAAGTTAGCATTTTGTCAGTTACCACAGAGACCGACTTTTACGCGCGTGTACATAATTGCGCGCGTACAGACGCAACTGTCAAATTTATTAATCATTATACGCGCGCGTATCGTTTCTCTACACGCGCTTTATGTATGCGCGCGTAACACTGCATCTTCCTGATTTCACAGGCGATTTATGCAGGCACTGAAAATGACTGAGTCAGTGAAAAGTTTGTTGAACTGGACCTGTGTAATTATTGACGTCCGGATTATCTCCGGATCATTCCGACAATATAGACTGACTGACGTCTTGACAGTTTTATCTGAGGTTGACAAAATAGGAGACTGGCCGAGCATCGTATCTAGAATGAGCCGAGTAGAGGCAGGGTTCGGAGATTTTAATCACTGTTTCACCATCAGTAGGCCACATTGACAAACGATAAATCAAAGGTTCCATTAGAATCCTTTTCTGTCCGACAAAAATTTTGTACAGGTATCGTAATGAACCAATGATAGCATCTGGATGGCTCGAGGAATCTGATTAAAGTCATGTCTGACACAAAGGTTCTCTTTCTTCTAACTAAACTCCAAATTCTTAGTAAAAAGTTTATTTAGTTATTCAAAGGATTAGTATGGGTAGTTGGAGTATTTATTTATTACAAATTTGACACAATAATTGTTTATTGGTCAGGGCCTGTCTGGAGATAAACAAGGGCAAAATTCAACACGAAAGTGATTAACTCGAATCTGGTGGTAGGTCTTGAAATAGGCTATAGGAAAAAAATGATGGTTGGTAAAATGAAATGCGTTGGATGCGTAAATCATCCACAATGGTCCCATGTGTGAGGTTTGCATCATCCTCGGCCGCTGTCCGCTGTCAATATGTTGTCTTTCTTCATAAAGAAACAAATTCTGCGTCTTGATTGAGTGATTAATTATAATTATGTTTACCAACATTTTTTTCCTGATCTCTGGTGTTTAAATATTATGACTTTGTGTTCGATGGAATTTCGTTTTGGTTAATAGTCCATTGATACGTATGTGTCTAGTTATCATATTTCTCCATTCATTCTATGACATTGGCACTGCCTTTTTGCAGGCAGGGTGTGGGCGTTATTTAAAAAATTATCTGCCCAAATTTTGTAGGTAATGTTTTAGGCCTGAGTACCGTAAAGTGTGTGAGACAATATTTTTATCACCGGCACGGCTAAAAACGTACCTGTTTATATCAAATTGTCTCCCCCTGCTCTTTTTCAATAAGCGTTTTAACCGTTTCTGGCTTGGGATGTATTTTACCTTAGAAAGGTTGCTAAAATTAAAAAAGAGCTGATATTTTAAAGGCCTATTTTTGTGTTAATGAGGTTTCGCAACGAAAACGGTACGTTAAAACGGGTATGCCACGTTCGTTTTTGGAAGTTGGTACTGTGTTAAAACAAACATGCGTGGTCTGAAAATAGTTGATAAAGTACCGTACTTCATAAAGTGTAACGATGCTCAAGTCAAACGTTACAAAAATTTATGACGTATTGGTTTCGTATTTCTTGAAATTAGTAAGGTTTCGCAAACTTGAAATACGAAAACGGATACGTCACACTCCAATTTTTGAAAGTTCCTAAATATGTTCAAAAATATATCAAATTTTCTACCTATGATTTGTTGATGATCGTAGTAAAATACTGACCAACTGTGACAAATATTTAAGGTGTTCTATTCAAATGTTACAAGAATGTATGACGTATCCGTTTTCGTATTAGTATTTCGTAAAGCTGCGAAACCTCACTATTGCGAAAGTTCCCAATTGCCGGTAGGTTGCTTTCCTGCCCAATAGTACATGTACATTAAAGACACAGATGTCAGAATTATGACATGGCTTCACAATGAAGCAATGGTGGACCACAAAAAAAAACAAAGGTGTCTGGTGACTGGATACCATTCGTTATTGCCGATTCCCGGTGTTTAGTTTTACAATATTATTATCAATTAAGTTCTAGCGTAAGGATGGGGATAAGAATTAATGTAGACCCCTTTATACCTCCCTGGTAGACCTATGTCATTTTTTCATAATTCAGTTGTGACGTCACAATTATTCCGTTAACGTCGCGGTCAATATTTGACTCTTATTGACCGCGCTGTTGAAAACTTCACACATTGAATTAAAGTAAGGGGCCTAAATATGATCTTCTTGTTTTAGCTAGAATAGAAACTTAATGACTTTCCTGTGCCGTATGCAGGGGTAGATTCAACGGGGCCGGGCCGCCCCCCCCCCCCCCAACTTTTGGAAAGTAAATATCAATATTATTTATATTGTCTATGAAACGAACATTTTCAGTTGATCCCATAACACGCCCCTGAGGCCATTTCAGGACATCTAAAGTCCAAATTTTCCCGGTGGAGCATGCCCCCTGTTCCCCCAGAACTTTGATTCTATACCGCACCCCCACCCTTCCCCACTTTTCCAAAAGTCTGTGCATTCGCCCTTGGTATTTATTGAATTCCGAAACCAGTGACGGATACAGGATTGTGTGTTGGTGGGTGGGGGTATACCTCAATTTGATTTGTAAAGCGAAACAAAACTTTAATTATGCACTAATTATCAACAATCACTTGATTTGCCTCTTCTGGTCAATATGCAGCAATATTGCATCTATATTCACTAGTTCATTGGCACTACAACCGTACAAATGTTTTTCAGGCCATTACTTTTTTTTTGGGGGGGGGGGGTGCGATTAAGCCTGTTAGCACCCCATGCCCATAAATCTATCCCTGGAAATGGCTTCATTCATCCAAGGCAATATTTTTTTTTTTAATATTGCCTGCACCTCAAAGACAATAACTGCTTATTATTATAATTTGTATACAATTATCGAAGGGTGGCAGATAGGAGAATTCCAGACAACACGTCAGTCAACAAACTTTTAAGTGTTTGACCTATTTTCACTACAGACAAATCGATTGTGATTTATGGTAATCGATAAATGACAAATAGGCCTAATGTACTATTTTACATTATAACACATGAACAATAATAAAACGAATTCACAGAGCGTGGATCGAAATGCATGTTTCAAAAATGTATTATACCTCAAAATTGGCAACAACAAAGAGATTGTTCACGCAGGGGCATATCCATGATTCGGGGAAGGGTTGCTCAACACCCGATGGAATTTTAACCAAAAGCCCTTTCCCCTATTTTACGGTTTCTCGTAGAGGTACGTTGCTTTTACGCCGCCATTTTTATACTGTACAGGCGCGGATTTAGGGTGACGCAACCTGGCGCGCACTACCTATTATCGTCAAAACGTAGTTGCGCCCCCCCCCCCCCTCCTTATATTAGGTGCGCCGGGTCAAAAATTTACATAAAAACCCAAAATAGCCCCAAGTAGGGCACTAAATTGGGGAAATGACATTTTTATTAATTTTCATTAATTTCTTTTCTTAATTTATTTTTTTTTTTGCTCTTCAGGTTTAAATTGGCAACCACGCCCACCCGTAGTGGAGAAGTGCGCCCCTCCCCCTCTTTCGGTGGATCTTGGATCCGCCCCTGCAGTACTTCCTATCCTGAAGTGGTGTGCTCCTCTAAATGGGTGTGCTCGAGGGCTGTATGCTACTTCAAATTTGTGTTTACCTCCCTGCTCGAGCACCCCCCGGATACGCTATTGGCACGGGACTTGAGAAACTTGAGCAAGGAATTAGCGTTATTTCATTTGTTTTACAAAAATCAGGAAATGCCACTACAGTGGCGCACCCTCATGCGAAACATTTGATTCTATCAAAATGTCAGTTCGTTTTGACAATGACAACTTAAAATAATTAAGAGAGACAAAATTTGAAAGTTGAAATCCAATATTTGACCATCAAGTCTGTAAAAATGGCACTCGTATACACTGTGATAAGCTTTTCGACGTGTCACAAGTTAACACGATTTATCTAATAGATGCGACATTTTTTTTTTAAATGGGCCTCCGTAATATTCGAAAATGGCACACTAAAAATGAAGTCAGAACCCTAAATGTGTGCAGCTATTGGTTTGAAGTTAGTTTTTAATAGTTTACAACTTTTAATGTTGCACCTCTCAAGCCCGTAACCAGGACTGTAGGTTCGTTGGTTAGAAGCAAGAGAAAACATGTTTAGGGTAGACGGGAGCGTGAACTAAGCCAATTTTCGAATATTGCACTTCTGGATGTTCGGAAATGGCACTCTTACACCGAGTCTCCCTCAAAAAATAAAGTGTTCCAATTTAAACATTTCAAGAAAATATACGGATGTAAGCTTAATCATGGTATGCCGTGAAGCAAACATAGATTCTTGCACCTCTAGATGATCGGAAATGACGCTCTTTTATTTTATGTTATAAATGATTGTGAAAAGTTACCGAAATCGCAATGTAAGCCAATATAAGGGGGGGGGCACGCCGGTTGCGCCCCCCCCCCACCCCTAAATCCGCCCTATTCTGGTTTCAGGTACATTTCCGTAATTTGTTCATTTGTGATCAACATCTACAGAAATTTATAAAGCTATTATTACAATTTTTTTCAATACTATAGTATAGTTATTCGCATTATTAATATCATTAATAATATTTTACAAGAAATATAATTTTTCGAAATCTTAAGGGGTAATCCCCCCACACACACACACACACACACTGGATGCGCTTATGTATCTACAGATCTTAAATTTGGGAACCAGTTACCGAATTCATTAGAGTTCATTATCGACTCCGCCAAATCATCAAATTGGTGAGAGTCGATGTGAATTTTTTAAACTTTATTTACTGTAAAAGTCATGCCGTATAATATATTGTATATTAATCTGATACAGTTATCATTTTCACATTAATGTTCAACTCATTATGTACATTAATATCCAACTTGAGTTCATTGTTCTTAATAGGTAATTCATTATGTCTGTAGAATAATCATCAATACAGGCAAAATCCATATGATTGGCACTCAGTAATCCGTCTACTTTGCAGTAATCGAAGTGCTTAGCCAATTTATTTACCATAATATTATTATTTAGTATTTTGATTATAATCCGGTTAGGATGCTTTGTCTAGATGTCATGAGGCTAATTGGTTTTTTTTTCTCTTTCTTTTTCCTCTTTTGTGGGGATTCCACCCACTTTTATTTCATCATCGTGGTTATTTACTATCAATAACAATATCATCGTTTGCA
>JAOTQE010021980.1:0-10624 GCA_025631205.1 Nesometra sesokonis | reverse complement strand
AATTATCGGTGCAGTTATTATGTTCTATGTTATCACAACAAACTGATAATGCCTCACCAGTGGAAAGATATTAATTGTATAATTATGTAGTGTGTAAAAATAAATTCAATTTTTACAATGTAATGCAGTTTTTTTTAATTGTATTGTAACAATGGTCACTTGAAATGTTTGGTTAAATAAGATAATTACAGTTAAACTTGCCATAGTTGACTAACAATAATTTAAATTTTTAAGTTGAATTTTTTTTCAATGCAACTTTGGCTTCCTACTAGAACAATTACACTGGGGCGGATGCAGTCTTTTCGTAAAGGGTAGAGAAAGTTTTAGGCGGTCCCCGTGAATGCTCCTCGGGAAATTTTGGTCTTTAGAGGTCCGGAAATGGCCTCAGGTGTTAATGGATTAATTCTTTTCTTATGGTTGGTGAATATTTTTCTTTTATAGACGTTAATGATATTGATATATTTTACTATCTCAAAGGTGGGCCGTAGCTGTTCTGGGTCCCCTTAAATCCACCCTGTTTAATATAGTGTTTCTCAATTCATAATCGTACACAATCTGCTTCATCGACGTCTTAAATTGATGAATGGAGGTTTGATTCTTTACGCTGAATTATCTGACATTCTGAAAAGGAAATGGAAGTCTGAAAGGGTGATCATTTTAGGAGAGCCGACTGTAGATTGACACAAACCCAGGTTAGCATCATTTAAGTGTAATTTAAATTAAAGAGCTTTTACCCAACTGAATACTGTATACTGTACCCTTGTTCTGCACCTTAGAATTTCATCTTGTTACAAATTTATTCTGAATATTGGTTCAAGAACAGTAAAACCATGTAGGCTCAGAAGAGATTTAATTTTACCCAGTGTGTGGCCAATCAAGTTATCAAGCTTGCTTAGCAGACATATTATCTAAACTTATCTAAGTTAAAAACGTTACAGTGGCGTTAAAGAAGGTAGTAAGCATTTTGATGAGCTTTGGCGCACAAGACAAAGTTCCTCAAATGACCAAAATTATCAAACAAGATTTTTGCTGACTGCCTTGCTATGCATTTTGCTCACTAAAAATTTGATGCACAATATGAGCAAAGTGTGTGTGTGCTGGCCGTAAAATCTTTTCTAAACCCAAGGTTAAGAAGTTGAGCTTTGCCCACTGTTCTTAGTAACTACATGCGGACAATCCAGAAAGGTCACCGAAACAACTTGACTAAAGTATTAATCCCAGAGTTGCCCCTTAAAGTGGTTTTTTTTCATTGTTATTAAAATAATTGTTATACAGCCCTTGGGCTGTATAACAATTATTTTAGCTTTTTTATCCTCTCCATCTTCAACTGAAACTCTCCAAAAGATGCATTTAAAACACGTATTTCTACTTAAAGGCAAAGTTAATTCATTGATGCTTTAACACTCAATATATTGTGCATAGTTGCCTTCAATATGCCAGTATGTATTACAAAGACATACACTGAGAGTAGAATGTATTACGGATTACTAACATGCTGTACGCTTACTAAGGAATTAGGTACAAATCATGCCATATTAATGGGGTAAAAGTCAATAACCATGGTCCATCTAGTCGAGTTTAAGTAAGACAGCTAAATAATAAAGCAAACATTTGTTATTCAAAAGGTTTTTATTATAAAAATTGCACATTCATCATAAACTAATCAAGGTGATGAGAAAAATAGTACAGTACAGTATTATCAGTACGTTTTAATTTTTGCATAAAATATTTAAAATCTTAGTTATTGCTAACAAAAATGGTAGTAGTACATGTACTATCAGTCTTGGAAATCTTCTGGCACGTTACTGTAATTTCACCAACTTGACATTTTCTTAAATTCGTGGCCGATTGAGAGTGTGTCAGGGGGTCCTCTACACAACACACCCCTCCACCCACCAATACAGGTTTTAAAAAAATATCATTAAATACCAGTTAGGAGCACATGATGATGGCTATCCTGAGCAAATTTGGGAAAATAACTTTTTTCTTGTCAGATTCAAAACACGCCCACCCCAGTCGGGAGTACATTTCCAGACCCTCCATTCAAAATATGTCACTGCATAAGTTTAAGTTAATTTTTTGGTTAATTTATTTACTTGAGGAATCATCATCCAGGCTTCAGCGAAGATCGTGGTGGTTGTGTTCCGAAAAGCATTTACGAATTGGAGGGGAAACTCAGCTGACGTCATGCACAGAGTACTATAAACAAGGAGATGCAATCTCTAGAAATATTTTTTACTTCCCTAGTTACACTTCTTCAGTGAGAATTTTGTGTTTGCGAAAATGGTTAAGCACATAGGTCCCAAGTTGTAAAAAGGGAATTCCTGGAGACATTGTTGCAGTTGTCCAACAAACATTTGTAATGTGTAATGTGTGTTAGTGGTATCCATTTATAAAGTAGTCACCTTGTCCATTATAAAACAATGTTTCTCAAATATTTTGCCACTAACCCTTTCACTGCGTGGTGTTATTACCACTGCTGTACGGGGCATGTTTGTAAGAAAATTGGTGATTTAGAAATAAATGGCAAAAAAAAAAAAACTAAAATTGTCTTGCCTCGCTGAACGCATTTGACTAGACATGCTAGACCCTGTCTCGCTGCCACCTGTTATGTGTGAACGGTAAGACTATAAACCACTAAGTTTAAGATGGCCTCACTGGCATTAATTATTCATAATTAGTGTTTTCACATACAAAAATGACAATATTAAATTTTAAAAAATAGTAATCAAAAATGTAATATTCCCAGTGGTTCATCTGCACATAATATAACACATATTTCCTTCAGGAAGGTAAGACCTGAAATTTTTGTGTTTACAAATTCTGTTTTTAAATGCCTTTTTCTTGACCTTTTATGTATTCTATTGTCCAAAGCAGCAACATAAAAAATCTAATAGCAAAGGACAAAGAATAAAATTACCAAAAAATTAAATATTTGGTGAATATGTATTCCTAGCAGTGTTCACTGTACATTAGTAATATCAACTTAACAATGATCTCCCCTTAGCTTCTTTGACATTCTGTTTCCATCCAGGTAATTCCTTTTCTACCATTTTCCAATATGAGGACTGAAATATAAAAATATAATATTTCAATGTTGTTGCATCGCAACAGCTAATTTTCTATCACATTCAAAATCAGAACTATATTACCCTTTAAACTGAACACTGCGATGAAGTAAAACAAGCAACACAAGACTCCCATTCACATGGACAAGGTGCACTGTGGGGGTTAGAAGGATCATGCGCACCTTAAAGGGCAACTCTGGGATTATTTCTATAGATACAGCTATAGAACAAATAGGCAGGTTTTCTCAACAGTTAGTCTAGGACTAGCTTCAGAACCGCACTAGTTGGTCATAAACTCCATAAATCCATACACATGCCTCCTCAGCCGGCAAAAAATACTTTAGAGAAGAAATTCTTTCAATGAGAAAATAAAGGAAAACACTCGCACAAATGTTTTAAATCAAAAGTTGGGTTTATTATTCATATTAAGCAATGTCAATAAGAAAATTTTGGATTTTGAAAGGGTTGGGTTTAAAAAACCGTAGCAGTGTTCTACGTTTTTGAATTTGACAAGCCAAAATCCAAAAGGGTTCTATTGCCCATTTGCCATGTTTTGTGCCCATATTTATGTCTATTGTTTATTTTTGGCCTTAATTTTAGACCTGCCACCCCTACTATAGGGGAGGGGGAGTGCAACTACATTATGTTTTGATAATAGGCAAGTGGGCTGTGGATCATCGAAATTACCGCAAAAAAAAGAATTATGAGTTATTGGGGCTTTGTACGTTGATGATGTAATTGTAGATTCCCTTGTCATGCGGAAGGACACAGAAAACATGTGCAATGTGAGACAGTTGAAAAACATTGCAACATGAACATCCGATGACTGCTCACTGCTTGATTCACTGCACAGCGACATGATTGGTAATGCACCATCCGGCAGTGCTTGTACGATGTTAAGTTACATTGGGCAGCAGATTGTGTGGTTGAAGGGGTATATATACTGCACAGATCCAACAGTCTTCAGAACAAAAAGTGATTCAAGAGACAAAACAGCACCAAAAAGGTCCCCAAAAGCCACAGCCAAAGTCATGCCCAAAAAAGAGCAAAATGAAGGCAGAGGATAAGGTCCCACCGCCCGCCGACATTGGAGCCTCCGGGCCCTCCCGTAACCACCTTGCTGAAGGAGATCAATAGCAACAGTCTGGGGAACCCTCTGATTCCAAGCCTGAGGGGAGGGAAAAAATCCTGCATGGGGTGCATGTGGTACAAGACCCATACAGCCGTTCAATGGTGTACAGCTGTCGTATAGTGTATAAAATGAAAAATTTTAAAGTATGGAGCATCATACAACCAAATGTATTAGTGTACCACTCACGCACCTACCGAGAATGGTGTATAACTATACTAACGCCCACACGATTCAGGGGTCATAACATTAATCGCAATGGTCGCGTCTGGATTCCATGCATGTACCAAATCCAGCTGAGACACTCCAAACTTAAAAAAATCACACAGATTTTGTTATGATTAGCCATATGGAATCTGTGATACGTCATGCGGAAAGCCAAAATTGAAGGTCGCAAGTGCTGTCGAGAGCCAACTCTGAAAGGGCTTTCAATATCCGAGCCACAGAGCTTTAAATATAAGAACGATCCATAACCACACAAACATACTGCGTGTACTATGCATAGTTGCAAGATAAGGGCGATGCATTGTTTTGCAGAGAATGAAGTTAAATATTCCATCTCTTATATTACATATATTCTGGCAATATATTTGTAAAAAAAGTGTCATAGTGCACATAATTCAATCAAAATGCATGGAGAGTTAGTCACCTAAGTTGTAGCCCCCCTGTTGCTAAAATGGGAATAACATTTGGATGAGTTTAAGCTTATGTGAACTGAAGAAAATAAAAATCACCTCTAAATTTGAGAAGTTTTTGGATGGCCTAGTCTTTGCACCTTGTTTCAGAATTTCTTCAGCAGTGGCTAGTTTCTGATGGAAAAAATAAAATAATTAGATGTTTGTAATAATCTATGTAAATTATCTCTATCCCTGTATCTATACAGTTTATCAACTTATTTACAAATAATTCCTCATTTAATTACTCAGCCACAACTATTTTACTGGGTTGCAAAACAACTTGTAAATTAGAATCTGCTATTTTATAACTGGAAGCTGGATATATAAACTTTATATCTTATTAAAATGCTGTACAGCAAACATGGAGAATACTGTAGCAGCATTTCATAGACCACACCATGAGTTACACCGTAGGCATGTGTTACACTTCAGTACTCTATAGGTTACATGATTTTGCCAAGACTGAACCCTAACATTGTGTTTCTGTAAAAGGTTTGTTTTTCATCATAATCAGAGAGAATGATGACTTGTTCATAGAGATGTTAGGAAATTGTTGTTCAAAGGGATAATTTAATAATTGAATCTATAATCATCTAAAGGTTTGAAGTTTTTCTTTTAGAAACTGAAGAATCATCCATGTACATAGCAAGTGAAAATACTAATTGGAAAATTATTATTGATGTGCAAAATTAGAAACGAACAGTGAGAATAGTGTAAAATAATTCCTTAAAATTCCTTACGAAGTTTCACAATTAAACGCAGTAAGCTACAGTTAGTAGGGCTATGCTTGAGGTCCCCAGGTGTAAGGTGTAAGAGATATTAAAGGTGTGCTCTATCTTCAATTGTAAATCTGATCATCATATGATGATGGTGGTGGTAGTGATGATGATGATGATAATTTCATATTTAAATTTAAGACAGAACAATTTTAAAACTATCCTAAAGTATTTTAAACAATGTGGATATTTTCTTAATAGTTTATTTATTTTCTAACTGTTTTATATTGTCTAAGTTTCATATTTTACTATTTGTATCGTATATTTACTTAGATTGTAAACAAATATTATCAGCCATTGGCTGTGTTTTATACCTCAACAAATACTGTAACAAATAAATTGAAATATAACCATCATCTATGGCCCCATCTATTTTACGTGTATTTAGCATCATTTAACAAAATGGGCCCCTAAATCGATTGATTCTTTAAACTATAGTAAATAAACAATTACTTTTTTTGGTATCTGACCTGTCGTAGAATCTGATTCCTATTTCTAGCTCTAGTCCAACTCTGTGCCAAGTTACCGTTCTTTGCTTCACTTTCACTGAGCTTCCAAGTGGAGCGTCTCAACAGTGCTTCTCTTCTTGTTAATCTGTAATAATTGAATTATAAACATGATTTTGTTTTGTCTAAATAAATTATAACAGATTAGTTTTCGACATTGGTAACACCAAATTTAGCAATATTATACTGTATTCCAAAATAAGTTTGTTTTTTTAATTTTTATTTATTTGTTTTATTTATTCCGGCAAAAAAAATATAAAGTATATTAAACACTTAATACAAATACGACAAACAATTATTATGACAGATAAAGGCAAAAGCGTTAAAAACCTGTCAATGGTAATTATGTAATGCCTAGAAAGGTGTTCAATTACAAGTTCTGTGAGCTGATGTAGTGTTGTTGTATGTGTATGATAGACCATAGTCTACTTATATTTCGTGTTGAAGCACATCTACTTAACAAAAAGCAAAACAAAATGCTATGGTATATTTGCATTACCACTTGAGAATGGAGAGTGTTTGGTTTAAACTCCTGACTCCTGAGTTTTAGAACCTAAACAGCTCACACTGCATCACATCTCCTTCCCCAAAAGACGATATGGCACCATTTTAAAATACATTGTAAATTAAGGCCCAAATACAGAAAAGAATATGGCTACCGAGACTGTAGATGCAGACAGCAATAAGTAGTTTGTTTAGTTCTGTGAAAAATCTTCTAAATCCACCCAGGGGCAGATTTAGAGGAGAGTGTAAAAGAAAATATGAATCGCGACAATGGGGCATGTCAACTGTCCCACATCTACAAAAAGAGCCTTCTCTTAAAGCAGACTTCAACCATTGGTGGTGCCAGTCAAGGAAAACTAAATGGAGTAGGAGAGCAATCTCAAGCCATCATCATACAAGTAGTGGTGGATTTAAGGAGGAGGGCTTAACTCGCTTAAGCCACCGTAACATTAACCTAAATTTTTTTTTGTATAAATGACAATGGTCTATTAAAAATAGAAGCACAGCTGCTGTACACAGAGATCTCTAAATAGGCAAAGGTGGGCCTGTTACTGAAAGCAGGAGTTTTTTTTTCTTAGCCTGTCAAAATAAACATTGGAAACATGCAAATCTACTTGACAAATCTCAAACATTATAACTATAATTACGCATACACACACTTGACATGACGTCATATCATTCCAGATTCCTTGTTTCCAGAGATAATTCAGTCAACTGAGGTACACTTTTATACGGTACATGTAGGAACTGTAAACTTGGCTATCTCATGAACAGTGTGAGACATGAAATGATGTCTCTCAAAGAAAAAGTGTATTTTACTTACATGTCTTCATGAGCTTTAGTAAGCTCCATTTCCCTCTCTAACCATGAATCAGATGGTTCCATCGTAGTCAACAAAGGACCAACAAATGAAGCCTACAAAAAGACAAATCAAATACTAATAAAAATTTAATACATCGACTTTGCCCAAGTCAAACTAGAAATTACTGTTTACACTGTAAAAGTGTGGCTTCCTCATGGTTTAAATGATTCAGGCAAGTTAGGCAGGCTTGTTGGGTGTAGAGATTTTCCAGCACGCAGGATAATTTCTGTGGGCATGTAAAGATTTTGGCAAGTTTCGCATGCATCTTCTTGCTGGATGCGTACTACTTTATGTTCTATTCCATATGACCTGTGTGGGTGGTGCGTAAGAGCTTAAAAAATGATCCATGTTATTCACAAGTGACATAAGTGCACTGTGAGGTACCCTGTGTTACAACTGCAGGTACATGCGTGGGAGTTGCCTGTGAGGTTTCTTGTCAGGAAAACACCCGTATTGTGACATAGATGCTGGCATATGACATGCATTTCCGGCATATAGCCACAGATCCACGGTCAACCTATGTACTTCAAGCGGGTTTACTGCTTGAGTTGGAATTGTGGCTGCTATAGGCCTCCTACCAGTGCCATGCTAGATATCTGCAGGAAAACACCCACGGATCACCCAGAACAAGTTTAGAGCATGTTCAAAACTTGGTTGTGGCTACTCATTGGACTTGCGTCCACACCTCCAGGCCAGTATGTGCTAGGTCCTGTCAGGTGCAGGCCATCCGAGGCCACCTCCAGGTAATCAGCCTCGCCACTTTTCCAACCATGACCAAAAAAGATCCATTAATTAATCATACGAATGCCTTGAGCTCCGTCTAGCCGGAGCTAAAAAGACTATAAATCTCAAAAAACCTTCATTAAGGAGACTTTCCTGCATGAAAACTTACCCAAAAAGTATATTATAATAAATCCTATCTTTTAACACTTAACATAGGCACATTTCACTATGCTTGAAAAAGGCTTTTTTTGTGGGATGGCCAAATTCCCCTTTACTATCAATTTACCTGAAACTTCACCAAATTATACTTTATAACATAATAAATTGACCTTATTATTAAAATGTTGGACGTACTCAACTTTATCAAAAATAATTATCTTTTGTGAATGTTTTTAAATGTTTAGCAATTACACTAAACTTCAGAAAATAAATATAGAACAAGTCGATCCAACAATAAGACGCGGAAAGCTGCGCGCAGTATAGATAAAAGAAAGTTTATCGTTAATATCTTTGTACATGCGTTCCAACATTAGACTAATAAATATTATTATTTGAAGTGTGAAATACAACATTTAAAGTGATTAAGCCTAAGCTAGCAGCAGTACGGTAGTCGGTCAGTGTCACTCACCAACTGTTCTTGCACTAGCCAACAAACCCGGGCTAATAGCCCTTTCTCCAAACGCCTAGTATGTACAAGGCGAGTGCAGCTACTGATCAGCTATACAAGCAAGACCATTGACGGTATGAAGCAATTCTGCGTCGAGCTTACTTTTATAGCATTAACATCACCTGCTATGCAAATTTCATATTTCTGTGACTACGCTGAAAGTCGCCGAGCGTAGCCTGAGGCGTTATTCGCAATTTGCATATCATACAATTAGAAATAATATATTTGTATACAGTTTTAACAGCGAAGTAAGCATGCATTTACAAGTGTATTTATAACGATATTTTATTTTAGTTTGAATGTTAATATATTACCAGTTGATAATTAATTAGTTGTTTCACATTTCGTAGATATTTAAAGTGACACCCATACATGGCTGGTTATTAGAAATTATATATGGAAAGAGCAAAACGGAAATAGTCACAATGTGCGTGACAAGACCGACAGACAGACAGAAATTTTTAAAAAGCTGTTTATGGAGACGCTTTCCGCGTCTAAAAATGACAGTGCTGTAGAATAACTTCCTGGTGACATTTTGAGACCAAGACCCAAGAAATTGGCCAGTTCTATTTAAAATAAAATGAGTACTAGGCCTAGCCTAGGCTAGTAGTAGTGACATGGGTTCATGCCTCATGAAAGTCGCACTTTCAGGTGGCAGTATCTTTTTAAATTCAGGAAAAAGAATACCAGAACTATGTTTTTGTATTTTCAAACTTTACGAGGTGAGTTTACATGGGGCGACTGTAATTAAGAGGCGAGTTTCAGAGGAGGCGAGTTTCCCAGGGGGCGAGTTTGTAGCATACCTCCATGGTAGTGGGTAGGAGGCGAGTTTCCAACATGGGGGCGACTTGACTGGTTCCCTAGTAAGCCTAGCCTAGGCTAGGCCTAGGAGGTAACTCTATCCTATCCCGTTTAATTTATTGCTCTTTTCTATTTTATTAAGGAACATTTGTATGTCCTAAGATTTGCTTCGCAGCATTTCACTTTATAAAATTCACCTTCAAATTCAGTAACAGAGTGCAGCCTAAATCCCGATCAATTCGATCAAAATACAGTGGGTGGGTGGTCAATCTTCCGTACTCATTAAAATATTCAAAAGGAAACGTTGGGTCATGCATATTTATGAAGCAAACCTAAAACCTACAGTAGCTCTGAGGTTCTAACTCAGTGAATGATCAACGGTCAACAGGGAAAGGGTGCATATAAAACGAAGACCTAAGACCTAAAACCCAAAAACGAAGATCCCTGTTTTTTCTTTGTTATTTGAATGCATCACTCTAACCATGGAGAAAAGAATGCTCTAACAGAAAATCATCACCCCGCCATTATTCCGACATTTTCCAGCGAAATAACTTTGGTCTTCGTTTTATGCACCCCTATTGGGTGTCTATAAAATGAAGACCGAAGACCTAAAAACGAAGACTCCCGTTTTTTCTTTATTGTTTGATTAATAATGCAGTTGGCTGATAGAAAGTCATCTTCCCGCCATTATTCTGAGGGTTCGTTTTTGGGTCTTCGTTTTGTAGACACCTATAGGCCCTATTGGATGTCTATATAAAACGAAGACCCAAAAACGAAGACCCCTGTTTTTTCAGTGTTGTGTGACTAATTATGCAACAGGTTAACCGAAAATCATCATCTCGCCATTATTCCGACATTTCCCAGCAAAATAATAAAGGGTCTTCGTTTTTGGGTGTTCGTTTTGTAGACAC